>JBBPBX010005994.1:48221-62045 GCA_038048925.1 Garcialebias charrua
ACTCACTACTTGAGTAGGTTATAATCAAAGTACTTTATTACTTTTACTCAAGTAAATTTTTGGATGCCTACTCACTACTTTTACTTGAGTAATATTTGGTTCAAGTAACAATACTTTTACTTGAGTAAAAAATTTGAATACTCTACCCACCTCTGCATTTAACACAAGGTGATACAATGTAGTATTTCATTGTTTCTAATTATGTTTTGTGTTCTATGATTTTGTTTCTGATGCTGTAAGTATATCTTGTTATTTTTATTTGATGCTGTGATCTTTTTGTTAAGCACTTTGTTAACAATTCCTGTTTTAAATGTGCTATACAAATACATCTGACTTGACTTTCCACTTTTATTTTCCTGCTTTTAGCAAAGGCAAGCTGTTCAAATTCAACTTGGATTAACAGTTTATTGATGAAAGTTTTTCAATCTGGTATAAAACTTCTTCAGCAGCTTCCAGCAAATATGCAGCAATAAGCAGTCACACTGCATGTTTGTGGGAAATGCAGTTTCTCTAGTTTTATGGATTTTCTGTTGCAGATTTCAGCATTAGAATCTGATCATATTAAACCCAAAATGCAATCCCACTACCAGACTAGCATCAGAAACTTTCACCCTTTTTCACAATAGTTTTGTGGTGCCAACACGTATCAATATTTTTGTGATATACTTTTTTCAATACTGTCATATACACCAATATGGTTGTTATGGATGGTAGAATGGTGGTGGCTGAGGGAGCCAAATGCACGCCCAGCCTTTTAATGGAAATGGGGAAGATGACTCAAAAAACTGAAATTAGGACTTTTTGTAGATCAGCAGTTTCTTCAGCATTGTCATGAAAACTGTTGCACACCACGAGTGAGGTAGTGTTGGTTTGTTTACCCCCTTCAGCATGAGGTCTAGAACTTCCTTCAAGTCTGACTGTGAATTGTGACTGTGAGAATCAAACACCTTGGAGTTGGTTTCTTTATAACTTTGATTTTAATTCTGATAAGCCACTACATACATTGCAGGCATTACTCTTACTCATTCCTGCATCAGATATGCCAGTGGTCAAACTAAATTAAAGCTTCAAGAGTTGATCCCTAACAGTGCTTTTAAAAAGAAGGTGAAGTTTCAGGAAGGAGACGATTAGAGATAACTGCTCCCTTTTGCCTAATATGTTGCTTTTGCTTGTTTTTTATATTGATGTCTTAGATTATATTGGGAACTTTAAATGTTTTTTATTATTTTTAAGTGTTTTGTAAGTGGGGCAGAACGGTGGTACAACTGGTAGAGCTGCTGCCTCTCAGCAAGCAAGGTAGCTGGTTCAAATCCTGGTCCAGAGGCCTTTCTGGGAGGAGTTGCATGTTCTCTCTGTGCAGGCATGGGTTTTCGCCAGGTACTCCGGTTTCCTCCCACAGACCAAAAACATGTATATTAGGCTGATTGATAACTCTAAAATTGTCCCTAGGTGTGAGTGAGAGAGTGAATGGTTGTTTGTCTCTATGTGGCCCGGTGATGGACTTGCAATCCATGCAGGGTGTACCCTGCCCCTCACACAGTGATTGCTGGACATGGGCACCGGCGACCCCCGTGACCCAAAAAAATGGAAGAAGCGGGTAAAATATAATGGATGGATGGTTTATAAGTCTCTGGGGCTGGTGCTGATGCCTCTTGTTCAAGACAGCCTTGAAAAGGAGACTGTGTAATCTCTACAACATGATTGGTTTTTGTCTTGGCCTGGGAACCCTGTGGCTGCATGTCTGTGCCCAGGTTGTGTCAGGAAGTGAATTTGATGTAAAATAATTGGCAAATTTTGTCATAATCTGTGTATTTCAGTCACTTATTTAGTAGTTCTTTGAATTTACTTTTTTACTCATTCAACCTCAGTCTGCCTCGTCAGCTTGCCAGTCTCACCTGTCCGCAGTAAGTAATCAATCCAGGTGCCTCCTATTCTCTTTTACCTCTGTGCTGTACAGTCTGTCTCTGTCTCATTACTTGCCAGCAATGCATTGCTGGCCTACATGCTTCAATCTGCAGTCTTCCTTGTGTTCCCTGTGACCCTTTGAGACTTTGTACATTTTTGCTGACACGACAACCTTTCATTTTTAGTTTAAGCTCCTCGTCTCTGCCTGCATTCTTGGGTTCCAGCAACCTACTGATGTGGGAAATTTTACTTTAGCTTGCTTGCTGTGGAGATCCCCTGTACAGGTAGTCCCCGACTTACGAACGAGTTCTGTTCCTATGCCCGTTCGTAACTCGAAAATCGACGTAAGTCGGAAAATACGTCCAAACGGCACCTCATACGTACAATACTGTATTTTACCAAGCACTTCGCCTATCCTAACACATTACCCTACATAATTATCCAAAAACACATACATTCAGAGCCATAATGAAGGGAAAAAAGAGTTAATGGCCTACTGGTATGCTGGTGAAGCCGTTCCTCTGCCTGTTAGCATGTTAGCTCGGTGTCCCTCCAACATCTGAGGCTGCCTGTAGTCGTGCGGTCCAGACTATTTACAGCAAGGTCTGTTAGCATGTTAACTCCTGTACCAGAGCTCAGGGTTACCTGTCTGCCTGTCCAAACAATGGAGTCTCTGTAGTAACTTTCCACTGACTGTGTCAAGGTACCTCTCCCCACTCCCTCCTGTAAACCTCCTGTAAATTTCCGTTGTCCTCCGGTGAGTTTCGGTACCGTATTTTTTGGTGTAAAGGCGCATAAACCGCATAACTCGAACAATGCTTTTCAATGGGAGTGTGTTCGTAACCGTGAAACGTCGTAAGTCGAGGCCGTTGTAAGTCGAGGACTACCTGTAAAAGCAAACAGGTGACCACCCCCACCAAAAAAGAAAAAAAAATAATTTTCCTGAGGAAACTAAATGTTTATGTAATGTTTGTATAGGAGGAGCAGTGGCGCAGAGGTTAAAGAAGGTGAGCATAATGAATATTACATTTTATGGGAAAATAATAAGGTGATTTTGATATTTATGTAAGCAAAATGCCTCAAAAATGTTGGGACAAGGGCATCAAAATGCTGTAAAAGTGGAAAAAAAAATACCTGGAGTAACTACAGCTAATTATATTAATTGTGTCTATTTTTTGTTGTTGTTGTTTAAATAAAACGTTTTTATTGATTTCCACCCCCCAAAACACACAACAACATCACAAAACACAGACCCCACCCACACCGGATCAAACATACACAAACAAATTACAGTAAACACGTATTGACAGACACACACACACACACACACACACACACACACACACACACACACACCGGATCAAACATACACAAACAAATTAAACAGGCATTGACATACATTCTACATACAATACAAAAGGCTGCATGTGTCCCTTTTTTTTTGACAGACCCCTTCAGGGTATGTCTTACTTTTTCTAAATGGATATGATACATCACCTCCCTTATCCAGTGGACATATACCTGGGGGTGTGGGTCCTTCCAGTTGCACAAAATTAGTCTCCTGGCCAGAAGAGAGCAAAGGCAATCACATCCGTTTTGCATTTGCTGAAGGACATATGGTAAATGGTAAATGGAGCTTATTTTTATAGCGCTTTCTAGCTCCCTGTGAGGAGCCCCAAAGCACTTTACAATACCAACCATCCACCCATTCATACACACATTCATACACCAGTAGCGGCAGACTGCCATGCAAGGCGCTGCCTGTCCTACCGGGAGCAACTCAGGGTTAAGTGTCTTGCCCAGGGATACAACGACACATGGTGTGGGGAACCGGGATTCGAACCTCCATCCTTCCGATCGGGGGACGACTGCCATTACCACTACGCCACGGCCGCCACACAGGGACCACCCCTAATAGTGAGATGAGTGGTGATGGGTGTACAGTTTCTTCACATATCCCAGAGAAGGTGTCAAAAATAGATTGCCAAAAAGTTTGCAGTTTGGGACATGTCCAGAATGTATGCAGAGTGAAGCTGGAGTTTGTTTACAATGATTGCATACTGGGTTCAGGTCAGCTTTGATCTTGGGCAACTTGTCTTTGGACCAGTGCAAGTGCAGCTTGTGCACTACCTTGAATTGAATTACAGCATGTCTCAGGCAGACTGAAGATGAGTAACATTCTTAATAATCCTTCTCCAGATTGGATCCGATATGAGTTCCTCCAAGTCCGCTTCCCATTTCAGTTTAAGTGAGTCAAAACTGGACTTGTGGTAAGAACTGAGCAGTGTATACATTTTGCTGAGGGCCCCCTTGGTATCAGACCTGCACTCCAAAATCTTAGCCACAAAATGCTTAAAGGGTTACAGTGGAAAACTGTCAGAGTTACCCCAAAAATACACTACACGCGGTCCGTGTCCGCTCCGCAGGTCGCAGCTGAGCGAGTCCAAAGTCCACTGCCTCCGCTCAGCTCAGGTCCGCCTGGATGCGCCGCTCCAAGACGCATGCGCGGGAATTGCGAGATCGCGCGATAAATCAAGTGATAAATAATGAAGTCAGAACAAAACAATTCATTCGGTGGAAGAAGGAGAACAACAGTAAAGGCTGCCTTGATCTTCTCTCGTAAGGGAGAGTAAACATATGATTATTTGACACAAGTGCCAATAACAGTAACTGAAAGTTATGCACCATAACTCATGTTCCCTGAAGGAAGGGAACGAGGTGCAACACTATTGCTATGGGAATTGCGACACCGCACGATTACCTGAAGGAATACATTCACGCCTTTACAGCAGGGGGCGTCAGCGTCACCCCAGAGGCCCTGCCCTCTGGGTACTTAAGACGCGGACGCCCATCCAAACGGTCTCCAAGTGCACTTCACCGAGCTTCAGCATTGAAAAGGGCCAACTGTGTTGCACCTCGTTCCCTTCCTTCAGGGAACATGAGTTATGGTGCATAACTTTCAGTTCCCTTTATCAGTCAGGTCACTCGGTGCAACACTATTGCTATGGGAACGTAATTCATTCACGCCCTTGAAATGCTCAGTAAAATGCATGCTTGTGAGAACTTCTGCCTTTATACATTAGGCATCTCTCGGCCGCTCTCTACTGTGTGTTAGAGAGGACAGCCTGAGTGACGTCACACGCAGTAACGTCCAAACTGTAATGTTTTGCAAACGTGTTCGTTGAGCTCCAGTTCGCAGCTGCACAATGTCTGCAACTGGTACGCCCTTGAACAGTGACCACGAGGCGGCCAAGCCTCGAGTGGAGTGGGCCCGTACCCCAGAGGGTACCTGTTGACCTTTGCTACTGTACGCCCTTTTAATGGCCTCAGTCACCCAGTGTGAGAGGCGCTGCTTTGACAGGGCCCTACCAGTAGCCGGGGTGGCAAAACATACAAACAGTTGGTTTGTTTTCCTCCAATCAGCTGTTCTTTCAATGTAAGCACCCAGGGCCCTAACGGGGCAGAGTGCTCTCTGCCTCCTCTGTTCCTCAGTGAGGACGGGAGCAGGAGGAAATGAAGAGAGTTCAAAGTCCAGACTTCTGGGATTCAAAGTTAGAACCTTTGGGACATATGTAGGGTTAGGTCGTAGGGTGACCGTTGACCCATCAGGGGCAAACTTTGTGCACAATGGGTGCATCGACAGAGCGTGGAGGTCACCCACACGTTTAGCTGAGCAAAGAGCCAGGAGTAAAGCGGTTTTATAAGATAGCAAATCTATCTTAATGTTGCTTAAAGGTTCGAATGGGGGCTCACAGAGAGCATTCAGGACTAATTGGAGGTCCCAATCAGGGGTCAAAGTCCTGCTGGGGGGTCTCTTCCTCAACACGCCCTTCATGAACCGTATCATGAGAGGGTGTGCACCGGGTGTCTTTCCCCCCAGCCTTCGTGGCATGCCGAGATGGCTGATAAAAACACCTTAATTGTGGAAAAAGAGCGGCCTTTCTCCAGCAGGTCCTGTAGAAAGGTAAGAAGCTGGACCAGGTCACAGGAATAAGGGACAATATTCCTTTCCAAGCACCAAGCTTCAAAAACACACCATTTACGAGCATAGAGAGTCTGTGTTGACATTGCTCTCACTCCCTGGATCGTGTTTACCACATTGCTGGGAAGGCCTGAGGCCATCAGTTTGTTCCTCTCAGCAACCAAGCTGAAGTTTGCCACAGTCCTGGGCGTAAGCAGAGAGGCTGTTCGTGTGATTGAGACAGTAGGCCCCTGAGGGGGAGCAGTTGTCCGTGTATCAGAATTAAGCACACCTCCGAGGGCCATGGGCCCTGTGGCCTCCTGGGGGCCAACAATATTAGGGAGGGGTCCCTCCTGTATGTGTGCTCCCGCATCACCCGAACTGGGGGTGCTGGGGGATAGGTGTAATGCATTGCCTCTGCTGGTCAGCCGTGGGCCACAACGTCTGTTTTTGCTTCGTTTAGTGAGAGGCACGGGACGTAGGCGTGCAGGTTTGTATGTGAACAGACCTACGGATTCCAGGCCACTCCGTGGCTGGATCTGGTTCACAAGCCTCCGACTCCGCCACTGCTCTGGAGCTGGCTTTGATTCCAGGGAGCTGTATCAGGCACACTTCCCCTAAGGACGTGTTTTGACCAAGGTGGTGGTGACCCATACGCCCAGAAATACGGAAATCTGGCCGCTTTCCTGTAATATTATGACGGAGCTGAAAACCTCCCGATGAGGGGATGTTATTTAAAGGCACAGTTGGGCTAGTGCGTTGAGCTTGGTTACACATTGCAGGTCCACTGGTTGTGTACAGCCTGCTTGTTTTACAGGATGGAAAGCCAGTACCAGTTTGAGGGCCTAAGGCTGCACAATTATTATTTTTCTGCTCAGCACCTACAAACCTGGACGATTTCACTAGGTCCAGGCTTTCTCGGGCACGAGGAAGAATTATCTGAGTCGGCCCAGGTGCATTTCTTGTGTTTGTAACAACATTTATTTACAACTCCTGCAACATTATTGTTGACTCCTCTGTCAGCATGTGTGCACGGTCCGGGCTCGCAGGCTTCGGTTGCAGCACCCCGGTGGCTCAGAGCGGTCATCCGCTGAAATGCAGTTGGGGACCATGACAGTACATTGTCATGGTCACCATGTTCAGTCGGCACGCCCTCTGGGCATGCGGACGTGCTGCGAGCTTGGGGAATTTGTGTATTCTCTACCCCCCGAGTTCCAGCGGTGCAGGGGGGTGAGTGTGTGACCTTCCTCATCTGGCCTTGTGTGAACCGGTTCACCTGATTGCGGACGCCGCGAGGTCTGCCTGCTGCAGACAGTCCCGGGACGACCCGCTGGGGTTCATTGTTCTGATCTGGCACCCCGTGCACCGCGAGGGAGGGGGGGTGGCAGCCCCCTCCCTTCATAGCGATTGTTTTCAAATGGGTGCTGTGTTGTTGTTCACTCATTTTTATTTTTTTATTTTTTTTGAGTCAAGAAACAGGGCAAACTGTTCTTTTGGGTTTTTATTTTGTGTTTTGTGCAACAACCTTTTGTCTTTATTTCACATACATCAGAACATTCATGTTTTTTGCATACAATAAAGTCACCAGCTTTTTGTAGTCTTTTACAAATAAAGTCTGGGCATATAAAATTAGGCTCCCGTACCCCTTGAGTGGATGAGCCAGCAAAACTGTGCAGAGGGCCTGCTTCGTCAGACTCGTTTCTGTCTTCCATCACGATTCGCAGAGGAAGTCCTCGGTTGGACCGCCTGGCGAGGGACGAATCTGTTCCTACTCCAGGACTGACCGGCCTGAGGTGGACCCGCTGGGGGTCTCTGCCGGTGCTCCCCGTCGTACGCCGGCCTCTTCTGCAGAGGACGACGTGTGGCCGAGCGGTGTCGAGGCTGCATGGGTCTGCTCCCACTTGTCTCCCTGGGGGGGGGGGGGCAAAAGCTCTCCTTGGCATGCCCTCCCGGAGGGCCTCAGCCTGCTTGCGCCTCTGCTCCAGCCTGGTCTGGATCCGGTCCAGGGCTCTCCCGAAGAGTCCCGTCGGCTCGATCGAGTGGTGCAGAAAAGGGACCCGCTGACCTTCCGGAAGGTCCGTCAGGGTCATCCACAAATGACGTTGGGCAATGACCACCTCAGCCATACACCTCCCTTGTGCAATGGCTGTTGTCCCCATTATGCGGAGCACAAAGTCAGTGGCCCTGCAGGCTTCTTCCAGCACCTCAGTCACAGCCTGCTTGTTTGTTGTCACCTGGAGCTCTTGTAGCTTTTCTGCCAGGTACGCCTGCATCATGGCGGATGCGTTCATCACACGTGCCGCGAGGGCCTGAGCTTTGTAACACTTCTCGAGCTGTGCAGCTGAAGCTCGACAGGCTTTGCTGGGCAAAGTCAGTTTTGTTCCAGAAGACCTGGGGGCCAGGTGAGAAGCCAGCGTGTCCTCCATCTGTGGCACGTTGGCAATTCCTGCTGCTTCCATTCCAGCCACGTCGAGGAACTGGGAGAGCGGGAGCAACATGGGAGCCCTGGGTTCAGCCCAGGTGCGAGTAAGCTCCGTGAGGAAATCCGGGAAGATGGACATCCTGTGCCTTGTTGTCGACTGCTGCTTGGCATAAAAATATTTCCCTGCCAACATCGTGACCTGTTGACGAGGTGGAGGCTGGCCAAGGGATCTGTAGCGCTTCCGCTGTTCTGCGACACAATTCAAACATTGCGGGGCCGGGTTCTGTGAGAGGTCATCCTCCTCTCCCTCATACTCGTTGTCGGCTTCATAACCAGAAATTTCACCTGAGGCTGTAAGCGAGATCTCATCCGCGTTCATCATGCCTCGAGTGTCAAATTCGGCCGTCGAGTCCCCGACGGGAGCCGCCATGTCCGGGCTATCCCCCCATTTGACCAGAGTACTGTCTTCCAAATCCATGCTCTCGAGCTCCGGCGTGGGAGTGAGAGCCTCTGTGAGGTCCGGGTCTGTTGGTGCCGCAGCGGCACCCATGGCTTTGGCCACAATGTCTACTCTGTGTCTCCTCACCGCCTCCAGCATCTGGCTGCAGTGTGGACAGGAGTCGGGGGCGTCCAATGCCGTTTTTGCTTGCAGCATCCCCAGGCAGATAGGACAGGCCTCGTGGGTGTCTGTCGCCAAAGGGAATATCCGTAGCTGCTAGGGCAGGCGCGCGAGCTCGGACTCGCCGTCCTACTAGCCTTTTTCATAAATCTTGGCTTTCGCTTTCCTTTCTCGGGAGCCATGTCCGAGAAAAAACAAGCAAGTTTTCTTAAAATCCTTGTCCGAGACGTCTCCTCCGTCGCGTCGCTTTCGCTGGCTAGCCTGCTACAACTTTAGCAGGGTAGCGATGTGACGCAGTTAGCGCCGTCGAGCGAAGCAGTCTGCGGAGAGAAGAGAAGAAAACTTCGGGGTTAAGGAAAAATGTGCCGGACTAGCTTTCGCCAGCCCAGCGATACGCAGGAAATTTCTCTGTACGCTCAGCGTAGGGAGCGAGCTCACCTCTAACGAGCGATGTGTCTACAGAGAAGTCCCACGAAGTTCAGGTTTAAGCGAGGTGAAGGGCAAAAAGAGACCGTTTGGATGGGCATCGCGTCTTAAGTACCCAGAGGGCGGGGCCTCTGGGGTGACGCTGACGCCCCCTGCCGTAAAGGCGTGAATGTATTCCTTCAGGTAATCGCGCAGGGGCACAATTCCCATAGCAATAGTGTTGCACCGAGTGACCTGACTGATAAAGGGAACTCTGTAGAGTTAAATGCCCTCCTGCAATGATTCCAGATCTTTACCGCCCAGATCACAATTGGGTTAGAAGTGTAGATTGATGTTGATTATTTAAAGGGCATCCGAGAGCAGAGTAATGCAGAAGGGGAACTTAATTTAATTGAAGCCTTTTCCAGGACCATCCAACTTGGAGAAGGGGTGTCCTTACCCAAACAAGAGCTCTGATATTAGCTGCCTAATAATAGTGCATGAAGTTAGGAAATGAAATTCCTCCAAGCCTACAGGACAGATGTAAGACCCTCTTGGCAATCTGTGGATGCTTGTTATTCCTGTTTTTCTATTTTTAAATTTGATCCTGTTTTCTATTTTTGTCACTTCTTAGGATAAGTCTGAGAAGCATTTTCTTTCAGCTGGGTTGACCTGTTTGCCTGTCTGCACCTTCCCAGCTGTTTCCTATCAGCAACTGATTTCTGTTACACTTAAGGCTGAGCTAAGACACTACAGTACTTGGCATTGGAGCATTGAGCAGCATCTAGTGACAGCTTATTCATTCAATCTTTATTTATACAGGTTAGTCTTATTGAGCCTCGAGGAACATTTACACGAGAGACCGGTTTATTAGCTCATGTTACAGCCAAGCAGATCTTGGATTATTATTACTCTTTTCTGTGTGTCCCCATACCTTTACTTGTGGAATTGTGAAGATCTTCTTGTGGACCTTCTCCCTGAGTTTCCTCCATTGTTAGATACGGTCATGCTCACCATTCGTCCAATTCAAAAATGCCGCTGATTCCTCCACTGAAACAACTGAAAACACAGTTCAGTAAAGTTTTCCCTGCACAACATGCCACTCTCTTGTTCTCAAATCATCTAAACCCCAATATTTGCCTCCTTATGACTCCTGAAATACTAGTATCTCCTCCTGTAAATATGCATTAACAATCACTAAGAACTCACCTCAGCCCCATTTTATTGGTCTGTTGAAACTAATCTTTCCACCTCTAAACCTCTAACCATGTTTTTTTTTTTTCCTTTTGCAGATAATTATATTAAAGGGGACCACATGTAAGTATTTAAAATTTTTATGTTATGTCTGTGTGCTATCTTGACAATATTAATTCATTTTAATACACAAAATAATTCTTAGATAATTAATTATACCCTTTTTAATTCTGCCATTTTTAACTTTCGTTTTGAACGACCGGTTTCTGATACTGAGTTCTGAAGTCCACGCCCTTCAACGATCTGTTTACGCCCTCTGTAACAGCCAGTATCTGTAATGTGTTGTTGTTTTAAAATTAGCTCTTTTTTTATTACTCATTTGACTTACTGTTAGTGTTAGCTTAAGATAACTTACCGAAACCCGTCTGAGCGCGCCGCAATTTGCTGCTCCTTTTAGCATTAGACCACCCGAATCCGATGCTAATGTTAGCTTATGCTGGTGAAGATTCTCAGTCGTCCAGGACATGATAAAATCAAAAAAGGCGTTCAATGCAGGATCAACTGGACTTTATTTGTTTAATGTTAGCTTGTTCCTCTTCCGGTGTTCTCCAGCTCCGCTCGTTGCACGAAGAGATTTTGGGAGTTATCGCTGTTCCAGTCAAGACACACACAAAGTTCACCAAGTGTCTCCCGTAAATTAATCCGTAAGGAGAAGGTCCTCGCTGCTGCGAGGCTGCTGCGAGGCTGTACAGTTGAAGCTCCGCTCCATCGCGCCAGAAGAGGGTCCCGTTGCCGCAGGTCCCTACGCCGGGGGTCCGCTCGTTTAATTTTTGCCGGCTGCGCGTTGGGAGCGATCGCAAATACACTAAAAATTGAACTAAAACATAAAAATAACAATTATACTTTATTTATAAAGCCATTTAAAAAAAACACAGCTGCAACAAAGTGCTGTACACATGAAATTAAGAACATATAAACAAAAGATGAGATGAAATCATGAAAAACAACAGTCATGTGTTTAATACAGAAGTGGGTTGAGCCTAACCAGGGGTTGCTAGGTGAGGGGCTGGACTCAGGTTGTGGTGGGTTGTCCTCTCTCGCTTGTGACGTAACATGCGAGAGTATTTTAAAACGAAACGTATCTTATCACAGTAAAATAAATTTACTAGAGTAAATAAACCACTGGGTGCATTTTTTTGCCACTAGGACTGTTTTTTTATGAAGTACATACCCAAAGTTGAGTAAAAAAAACTTTAAAAAGTGAATTTTGAATATGTGGTCCCCTTTAATTACTTCCCACACTTGTTAAAATAAAATCCATTTGACTTGCCTTTGTTTCATGCCAGGAGTATTTTCATCTCAACCATATAACCTCTGTTAAAATTGTGTTTATGATAAACTGGCACCAGATCAGTAAGATGACTGTTTATAGAGAACTTCATTGTTACTCTGAGGACAATTTGAATGACGAGGTATTTTAATCTACAGGTAATGTTCAAAATTAAACAATCTGGAGAAATCTTCAACTTAACTGCATTAAAAACTGGTCTAATTCTGTCACAAACATCACTGCATGCATAGGCTCAAGAAATGTACACATATTGTCTGTAACACGTTTTGTTGTGCCATCCATTAATGCAGGACAACGCTTTATCACACAAAGCAGATTGTGTGAAAAATGTATGAGCAATATCCAGAAACTCTGCCTTCCACTTTAGGCAGAAGCTCGTTTAAAGTTAATTGATGAAAACTAAAACTGAGGGGTGGTTCTGTGGTCAGACAAATCAAAACTTCTATTTCTTTTCAGAAACCAGGCCTGTCATCTACATTAAAGAGGAGAGAGACCATCTGACCTGTTAGTGTCTGCTTTTCTGCTGTCCCAGGGTTGCATTAGTGCTTGTGGCAAGGGTAGATTGCACAACTGGAAGCAACAACAATGACGAAAAGGGTGATTTTTCCTATTGGTTTTGCATTGCTGCAGTAAAGACCTTTTTTGAACCTAGATTTTATTTTCCATCAGTGTCACTATCAATCTATACAGAATTCTAGACCTTGTTCTTAGAAGGTAAACAACACCACTAGATTGTAACAATTTTGATATTTTGATTTATTGCTAATCTCAGATCTTTTTAAAGAAGAAATTGTTAAATTAATATTTGGATATGTGTAAATGTAGTTGGTATGAACTACATGGCTAAATATACATCACATATTGTGAGTTGAGATGGGGACTCTATTTTACATCTGACGTTAAACGCAGGCAGCAGATCATTCTTTTGAATCAAGTATCAGTTTCAACAGAGAGTTTTGCTTTTGAGTATTACTGAATATTGGAACAAGATGCAATCACAAGTGTGTTGGCTGTTGTAGTCCAGACTGAGATATCTCATTTATTTTGCTGAGTAAAACACTGAACACCTTCAGATATGTAGAATTGAAGAAAACAATCAGCTTTAACTCGGTGGTCAGAAATCTTGGAGTGCAGTTTGACTCCAATTTAAAGTTTGATAAACAGATCAGTTCTGTTGTCAAGACCAGCTTTTTCCAACTCCGTCTGCTCTCCAAAGTCAAGTCATTTCTTAGTCGTGGTGATCTGGAGAAGGCCATCCATGCCTTTGTGACCTCCAGACTTGACTATTGTAATGCTTTGTATCTTGGCATTAATCAATCCTCCATCTCCCGTTTACAGCTTGTACAGAACTCTGCCGCGCGCTTTTTGACCAACACACGAAAATATGAACACATCACTCCTGTCCTGTCCTCTCTACACTGGCTCCCAGTTCAGTTCAGGATACAGTTCAAGTTGCTGCTGTTTGTTTTCAAAGCTCTGAATGGACTTGCTCCCCTCTACATCTCAGAACTTCTGAAAGCCCATCAGCCTGGCAGGGACTTACGATCTGCCAGTCAACACCTGCTGGAGGTGCCTCGCTCGAGGTACAAGCAATGGGGAGACCGGTCATTTTCTGTTGCCGGCCCAAAAGCCTGGAACAGCCTCCCCCTTGAGCTGCGTGCCACCTCTGATCTGACTCTGTTCAAAACCAAACTGAAGACCCACTTGTTCAAAAAAGCTTTCAGTGTGTAACTTTTATTATTTTGTATTTTAGTATGTAGCATCTTTATTTCAATTGCATTTTTATTTCACTTGTTCAAAAAAGCTTTCTGTGTGTAACTTTTATTACTTGTGTTATTTTAGTATGTAGCATTTTTTATTTCCATTGCCTTCTTTTATCGCTGTGGTTTCTTATTCTATTTTCATTGATCTATTGTTCCCGTTTATTTTTCTTTTTATCCTGTTAAGCACCTTGGTCAATGCAAGGC
>JBBPBX010005995.1:0-15826 GCA_038048925.1 Garcialebias charrua
AAAAACCACAACGACCTACAACTCTTCAAACCAGGACTATATTATTCTAGACTAATAGAAGAATATATAAAACTAAGTTTGAGCTTTGTGAAACGTTTTGCTGATTTGTGAAACTTCCACAAAGTTTGTTTTTCATCATTTTTATTCTACTGGACCACATTAGACCTGGTCCAGGTCAAAAACCACAACACATACACTCTTCAAACCAGGACTATATTATTCTAGACTAATAGAAGAATATATAAAACTAAGTTTGAGCTTTGTGAAACGTTTTGCTGATTTGTGAAACTTCCACAAAGTTTGTTTTTCATCATTTTTAGTCTACTGGACCACATTAGACCTGGTCCAGGTCAAAAACCACAACACCTACACTCTTCAAACCAGGACTATATTATTCTAGACTAATAGAAGAATATATAAAACTAAGTTTGAGCTTTGTGAAACGTTTTGCTGATTTGTGAAACTTCCACAAAGTTTGTTTTTCATCATTTTTTGTCTACTGGACCACATTAGACCTGGTCCAGGTCAAAAACCACAACACCTACACTCTTCAAACCAGGACTATATTATTCTAGACTAATAGAAGAATATATAAAACTAAGTTTGAGCTTTGTGAAACGTTTTGCTGATTTGTGAAACTTCCACAAAGTTAGTTTTTCATCATTTTTAGTCTACTGGACCACATTAGACCTGGTCCAGGTCAAAAACCACAACACCTACACTCTTTAAACCAGGACTATATTGTTCTACACTAATAGAAGAATATATAAAACTAAGTTTGAGCTTTGTGAAACGTTTTGCTGATTTGTGAAACTTCCACAAAGTTTGTTTTTCATCATTTTTATTCTATTGGACCACATTAGACCTGGTCCAGGTCAAAAACCACAACACCTACACTCTTCAAACCAGGACTATATTATTCTAGACTAATAGAAGAATATATAAAACTAAGTTTGAGCTTTGTGAAACGTTTTGCTGATTTGTGAAACTTCCACAAAGTTTGTTTTTCATCATTTTTAGTCTACTGGACCACATTAGACCTGGTCCAGGTCAAAAACCACAACACATACACTCTTCAAACCAGGACTATATTATTCTAGACTAATAGAAGAATATATAAAACTAAGTTTGAGCTTTGTGAAACGTTTTGCTGATTTGTGAAACTTCCACAAAGTTTGTTTTTCATCATTTTTAGGCTACTGGACCACATTAGACCTGGTCCAGGTCAAAAACCACAACACCTACACTCTTCAAACCAGGACTATATTATTCTAGACTAATAGAAGAATATATAAAACTAAGTTTGAGCTTTGTGAAACGTTTTGCTGATTTGTGAAACTTCCACAAAGTTTGTTTTTCATCATTTTTTGTCTACTGGACCACATTAGACCTGGTCCAGGTCAAAAACCACAACACCTACACTCTTCAAACCAGGACTATATTATTCTAGACTAATAGAAGAATATATAAAACTAAGTTTGAGCTTTGTGAAACGTTTTGCTGATTTGTGAAACTTCCACAAAGTTTGTTTTTCATCATTTTTAGTCTACTGGACCACATTAGACCTGGTCCAGGTCAAAAACCACAACACCTACACTCTTCAAACCAGGACTATATTATTCTAGACTAATAGAAGAATATATAAAACTAAGTTTGAGCTTTGTGAAACGTTTTGCTGATTTGTGAAACTTCCACAAAGTTTGTTTTTCATCATTTTTATTCTACTGGACCACATTAGACCTGGTCCAGGTCAAAAACCACAACACATACACTCTTCAAACCAGGACTATATTATTCTAGACTAATAGAAGAATATATAAAACTAAGTTTGAGCTTTGTGAAACGTTTTGCTGATTTGTGAAACTTCCACAAAGTTTGTTTTTCATCATTTTTTGTCTACTGGACCACATTTGACCTGGTCCAGGTCAAAAACCACAAGACATACACTCTTCAAACCAGGACTATATTATTCTAAACTAATAGAAGAATATATAAAACTAAGTTTGAGCTTTGTGAAACGTTTTGCTGATTTGTGAAACTTCCACAAAGTTTGTTTTTCATCATTTTTAGTCTACTGGACCACATTAGACCTGGTCCAGGTCAAAAACCACAACACCTACACTCTTCAAACCAGGACTATATTATTCTAGACTAATAGAAGAATATATAAAACTAAGTTTGAGCTTTGTGAAACGTTTTGCTGATTTGTGAAACTTCCACAAAGTTTGTTTTTCATCATTTTTATTCTACTGGACCACATTAGACCTGGTCCAGGTCAAAAACCACAACACACTACACTCTTCAAACCAGGACTATATTATTCTAGACTAATAGAAGAATATATAAAACTAAGTTTGAGCTTTGTGAAACGTTTTGCTGATTTGTGAAACTTCCACAAAGTTTGTTTTTCATCATTTTTTGTCTACTGGACCACATTAGACCTGGTCCAGGTCAAAAACCACAAGACCTACACTCTTCAAACCAGGACTATATTATTCTAGACTAATAGAAGAATATATAAAACTAAGTTTGAGCTTTGTGAAACGTTTTGCTGATTTGTGAAACTTCCACAAAGTTTGTTTTTCATCATTTTTATTCTACTGGACCACATTAGACCTGGTCCAGGTCAAAAACCACAACACATACACTCTTCAAACCAGGACTATATTATTCTAGACTAATAGAAGAATATATAAAACTAAGTTTGAGCTTTGTGAAACGTTTTGCTGATTTGTGAAACTTCCACAAAGTTTGTTTTTCATCATTTTTTGTCTACTGGACCACATTAGACCTGGTCCAGGTCAAAAACCACAAGACCTACACTCTTCAAACCAGGACTATATTATTCTAGACTAATAGAAGAATATATAAAACTAAGTTTGAGCTTTGTGAAACGTTTTGCTGATTTGTGAAACTTCCACAAAGTTTGTTTTTCATCATTTTTATTCTACTGGACCACATTAGACCTGGTCCAGGTCAAAAACCACAACACCTACACTCTTCAAACCAGGACTATATTATTCTAGACTAATAGAAGAATATATAAAACTAAGTTTGAGCTTTGTGAAACGTTTTGCTGATTTGTGAAACTTCCACAAAGTTTGTTTTTCATCATTTTTAGTCTACTGGACCACATTAGACCTGGTCCAGGTCAAAAACCACAACACCTACACTCTTCAAACCAGGACTATATTATTCTAGACTAATAGAAGAATATATAAAACTAAGTTTGAGCTTTGTGAAACGTTTTGCTGATTTGTGAAACTTCCACAAAGTTTGTTTTTCATCATTTTTTCTCTACTGGACCACATTAGACCTGGTCCAGGTCAAAAACCACAACACCTACACTCTTCAAACCAGGACTATATTATTCTAGACTAATAGAAGAATATATAAAACTAAGTTTGAGCTTTGTGAAACGTTTTGCTGATTTGTGAAACTTCCACAAAGTTTGTTTTTCATCATTTTTAGTCTACTGGACCACATTAGACCTGGTCCAGGTCAAAAACCACAACACCTACACTCTTCAAACCAGGACTATATTGTTCTACACTAATAGAAGAATATATAAAACTAAGTTTGAGCTTTGTGAAACGTTTTGCTGATTTGTGAAACTTCCACAAAGTTTGTTTTTCATCATTTTTAGTCTACTGGACCACATTAGACCTGGTCCAGGTCAAAAACCACAACACCTACACTCTTCAAACCAGGACTATATTATTCTAGACTAATAGAAGAATATATAAAACTAAGTTTGAGCTTTGTGAAACGTTTTGCTGATTTGTGAAACTTCCACAAAGTTTGTTTTTCATCATTTTTAGTCTACTGGACCACATTAGACCTGGTCCAGGTCAAAAACCACAACACCTACACTCTTCAAACCAGGACTATATTATTCTAGACTAATAGAAGAATATATAAAACTAAGTTTGAGCTTTGTGAAACGTTTTGCTGATTTGTGAAACTTCCACAAAGTTTGTTTTTCATCATTTTTAGTCTACTGGACCACATTAGACCTGGTCCAGGTCAAAAACCACAACACATACACTCTTCAAACCAGGACTATATTATTCTAGACTAATAGAAGAATATATAAAACTAAGTTTGAGCTTTGTGAAACGTTTTGCTGATTTGTGAAACTTCCACAAAGTTTGTTTTTCATCATTTTTATTCTACTGGACCACATTAGACCTGGTCCAGGTCAAAAACCACAACACATACACTCTTCAAACCAGGACTATATTATTCTAGACTAATAGAAGAATATATAAAACTAAGTTTGAGCTTTGTGAAACGTTTTGCTGATTTGTGAAACTTCCACAAAGTTTGTTTTTCATCATTTTTAGTCTACTGGACCACATTAGACCTGGTCCAGGTCAAAAACCACAACACCTACACTCTTCAAACCAGGACTATATTATTCTAGACTAATAGAAGAATATATAAAACTAAGTTTGAGCTTTGTGAAACGTTTTGCTGATTTGTGAAACTTCCACAAAGTTTGTTTTTCATCATTTTTTGTCTACTGGACCACATTAGACCTGGTCCAGGTCAAAAACCACAACACCTACACTCTTCAAACCAGGACTATATTATTCTAGACTAATAGAAGAATATATAAAACTAAGTTTGAGCTTTGTGAAACGTTTTGCTGATTTGTGAAACTTCCACAAAGTTAGTTTTTCATCATTTTTAGTCTACTGGACCACATTAGACCTGGTCCAGGTCAAAAACCACAACACCTACACTCTTCAAACCAGGACTATATTATTCTAGACTAATAGAAGAATATATAAAACTAAGTTTGAGCTTTGTGAAACGTTTTGCTGATTTGTGAAACTTCCACAAAGTTTGTTTTTCATCATTTTTAGTCTACTGGACCACATTAGACCTGGTCCAGGTCAAAAACCACAACACCTACACTCTTCAAACCAGGACTATATTATTCTAGACTAATAGAAGAATATATAAAACTAAGTTTGAGCTTTGTGAAACGTTTTGCTGATTTGTGAAACTTCCACAAAGTTTGTTTTTCATCATTTTTTGTCTACTGGACCACATTAGACCTGGACCAGGTCAAAAACCACAAGACCTACACTCTTCAAACCAGGACTATATTATTAGTTTTTCATCATTTTTAGGATACTGGACCACATTAGACCTGGTCCAGGTCAGAAACCACAAGACCTAGACTCTTCAAACCTGGACTATATTGTTCTACACTAATAGAAGAATATATCAGACTCAAAACACGGACAAACTGGAACTGAGAAATGAAGATGAAGATGAGGATTACATGCAAGTTGATCCAGAAGATTCACCAAAATCTATAAATAAATCTTCACCTTTATATTCTTTGATTGAACAAACTGTAAAGAAAGCAATGGAAGAAGCAGCGAACGAGGATGACACAGAAGAACATCAACAAGCAAACCATTATTTCTGTGAGTCTGTCATAGATGTCATTCTGCATTTTGCTGGAACTGTTCCTCTTTGGTCAGGCATCATGATTAAAAGTCTTGGCAAAACTCGGGACAGCAACGCTGTTGTGGAGAACTGGTTTCGTACCACGAAATCAGTGATTCTGAAGTACAAACTGCATCGCAGAGCAGGTGATTTTATGCAAGTACAACAGGAATTTGTTACAGGCAGACTAAAGGGACTAAGATTTTTGAAAAAGAAAAGAAAATCCAACTCAGAAGACAAAGAAAAAACAGAGACATCAGACACACTCCCATTATCCCAAGAAGAAAAATGGAAAAAGAGAAGTTCTTCTCGAAAGAGAAAATCTAAGTATTTCAGTTCACCCCCCCAACCAAGAAAGTTAAAATAACTCAAACACAAAAAGGATGCTGTCCAAAATGGGGAGGGGAAGGAAAGCTTGGAAATGAAACAATAACCATGACGAATACGTGCACAATTGACAATCTCCTATACATCTTACATTTAGCAATCAAAAGAAGACCAGGAATTCAAGATGACTTAAAAAAAGCTTCAAAACATGACGTGTGGGTGTCAACTTTGCTTCAGGTTGACAAACTTTTTCAGAAGAAGGATTGGGCACAGGGCAAGTTATTGTGGCTCAACCAAATAGGAAGATTTGAAGGACAGTCATGGGACGCATTTGGAACCGAAGAGGACATGGTCACATGTAGACTTCAATTTCTACAGTCTACACAAATAAGACAAGAATGCAAAAATCCATCCTGTCCTGTTGCAACACGGGTGTACAACACCATCGAGATTGTGTGAGTTTCATATATTTCAATAATTAAAAATTGTTTTTGTTTTAATACTGAATCACAAGCAATCATAACCCTACCTTCAGAGGCTTGAGTATAAGTATTGATTCAAAACTAATATTACACACTGAACATTGGTATGTGTTATGTGATGTTTTCAAAGGTGTGATGATTTCAACACCTTACAAGCCAAGATGGACATTTGGAGCAATGAGACTATCAAAGTCCCTCCATGCCACAGGTTTGAAGCGAGCAATTAACAAATGTCATTGCTGATATATAAAAAATATACTAGTACCATAAAAAATAGCAAGAGCATAGATTGTTTTTGTTTTGATCTGCATGTTTTTATTTTTTTGCAGTTGCCCTGATCCCTGCACTGAAAAGGTGGCAAAACATGAACGTGCTTTTTTGCATGGACTTCCCTGTGTTATACTGGTGTCAATAAATCACAAAGGACATGTTTCTGAGAAGCTGTATCCAACAGCCCTACCATCCATTTTGTCAGTTCTGGAAGGAAAGTAAGACTTACATTACATACACCATCATTTTGTCACAACATATTACTTGGCACTGAAAACATTTTAATCAGAAAATGGCAAAAAAAAAAAAAGTATCATATATGTACAGTGCATGAGATAAGTATGATTCCTTGTCATGAGACATGAACAGTATATAATTTTAAGGATATGTTAATTTTAATAGTGAGAGATAGAATATAAAAAAATCCATAAAATCACATTGTTTTAATTGGATAAGTTGTTTATATTTTTTCATAAAAATATTAGGATTTTATCCCATAACAACCATTAAAGGGGTAATATCATGTTAAAGCAAGTTTTTTAATAACCTCATAACCCTGCTTTGAAAGAAGTGTTAACACAATGGACTGATGACCTGTAATGTAATGTATCAAACTTAATCAAATAATTATCTGGTTTATAACAATTCTCAATCTTACAGGTTTGAGCCAGCAGCTGCTACTTATCACTTTGCCTCAAGAAATCACTTTGTGGCATTCCACAAACTAGGAACTGACAAACAATGGCATTTCTATGACGGCATACTAGGAGAACGTAGGAGTAGAGATGTTGGAGTTACAGCGATAACCATAAATAAAATATTTACAAGTAAAGCCAGTGTTGGACACATTGTGTTCATCAGGGTAAGTATTCACAGTTAATAAGAACACCATCAAGGCAATTCAGCAAAGTTGGATTCATAAATAACATACATGATAGATCCTTTGGAATGCACTTTGTGTATGATTTCACTTTTATTTTTAAATTTCAGTTCTATATTATGGAGAAAAAAAATTACATTAATATTTGTATTTAGGACAAAGCAGCTGAAGCAGTTCAAGCAAGACGTGAAAGGAATGAAGAGCTTGTGGACTTCATTGTAGACCAGAGAGGTGTTGAGAATAGTCTTAAAGTAAGGCCTTACTTTTGTTGATCTATTACAGATTAATGCTTACAATGCACTTCTATTACTTTTAGGGTGTTTCTAACAATTCAGTTAAGTGTATTACTATATTTTGTTTCTTCATTACATACCCTTATATGAGAAAACAACACACACTGGTTGTTTGTGATGCAAAAATTAAGTAACCATTTAATGGAATTAGTAACAGCAAAGAAATAGATGAATTGGGCAGCAAAAATACTACAACAACATTCTGTTCACATAAAACATGAAAAGGTTGGTGTACTGTTTCACATTAAATAAATTTGCTTTGTAACACTTACATCTATTAAAAAATAAAAGATTTTGCCAATCACTTTAAAACACAGTACCAAAATGGATAACTGTAAATTTTTATTCAAAATCACCTTTGGAGGCTCTACTAATCTTGTTGTAAAATAAGAGACCTCAGAAAGTAATTGCGTTTGTCTTTTTATTTTAAAGGACATTCTATCCGGCACAGTGACTCCACATTTTACATTGAAAGAAAGGTGGGTTCCAATCTTTATTGATGATGAGGCACAACTCGACAGAATCATGAAATACCTGTCAGACTTGATGGACAGCTGCAACGACATGTCATCTGAAGTTCAGAGCATGATCTCTTTAGACAGGATAAAGTACATGCTGGTTGTCATGTTGTCAGAGGTAAGCTACCGTTGTAATTATTAAATGTTTAACATTAACATGTAGTTCATCATTAATAATACATTTAAAAATTAAATGTATTCAATAAGTTCAAAAATCAGAATTTGGATTACATATAAGGTGTAAATTTTATTGTGAACATTAATCAATTACCTCAGTCAACAGTACAGTAATATGACAATTATTTAGGGACAATAAAACATATACTGTACTTAAGTAAGGAATGACACACTATAAGGTGAGTAAGTGTTGTTGCATGTGCATCATATGACAAACCAACATTCACTTATGCACATATCTTAAGTTACATTGCAAATTCATACATGTCATCCTCTTTTATTTATGTTTTTCTTCATGGTCATTGGCTAAAAAAAAGGCTATGAGTAGTATATAAACAATTAAAAAATATCCTTTGTGTGGAATGTCCAGTGGTTTCACAGATGCGTATGAATAAATGAGAAGCAGCGCCTGAAATAAGGATAAATGTTATAAAAGTGCTAAGTAAAATGGAAGGTTTGTGATCAATCTGTATTATGAATGAAATAAATATTTGGATATTTTCAAATAACATATTTTTATGTAACACAGGCAACTATAAATGCATTGGTCAACAAAAAAGCGCTGACCAGGGCTGAGGCTGTGGACCTGATTGAGCATTGCCAGATGGAGGAGAGGTAAGCAAATTAGAGTGTCTGAAGCTGTATTAGCATCTTTACTATTCATTATATTTAGACAAGTAATATTTTATTTTTTCATAATGTAATGTCTTTTTTGCAGCGAGAGAGACGAGCTGGTTATGCAGTTGACAAGAGAACTAGAGAAACGTTCAAATGTTTAAAGTAAAAAAACTTAAAACTTAGTTTTATATATTCTTCTATTAGTCTAGATTAATATAGTCCTGGTTTGAAGAGTGAAATGGTGAAAAACAAACTTTGGTCAAGTTTCAAATGTTTAAAGTAAAAAAAGAGTTTTGAAACCAAATTGTAAAAAGTACTAAGTTTTGCATTTTTCCATTTTCTTAAATAATACTTGTTTAACAGGTGAAACAAAAACACAGAAGAAGAGACTTTCTTATTTATGCTTTTCTTTACATTCTTCTAAAAAAATATGTTATTACTGTAGAATAAATGTTATATATTCAAAGTAGATGACATGCCAGGTTATGAAGATAGCCTGTTGTGGTTCGAAAACAATGCAAGCTTGAGAGGGGAAGGTTGTCAATGTGCCTCTTGACGTCAAGTGTTTGTCTGAGCAGTGTGCTGTCAAACCAGCCTGTGTGATGTCCCTGTTCCCTTGATTTCCTGTTCCATGCCAAGTAATTTTTTGTGCCTCCTGGAAAGCCGTTTTGTTGCATGTTAAATAAAGTTTTAAATTATTTTTGACATACACCTGTGCCCTGGGTCATTCTGTCATTCATTTAAGCATAAGGCATAAACATTGATTAAATTTAATTTAATGAAGTTTCACAAATCAGAAAAACGTTTCACAAAGCTCAAACTTAGTTTTATATATTCTTCTATTAGTGTAGAACAATATAGTCCTGGTTTGAAGAGTCTAGGTCTTGTGGTTTCTGACCTGGACCAGGGGCCTCATGTATCAACCGTGCGTGCGCACAAAAAACTTGCGTACGGCACCATCCACGCAAAACCCCGTATGTATCAAAACTGAACTGAACGTGAATATGTGCGCATCCAAGTACATTTCCACGCCAGCTCCCGAGCACACGTACGCACGTTTCTGTGGTTCTTGTTCCTTTGGCGACACTTACAGGTGATCCTGAAAAACTGAAGCCCCACAGTCTGTGGTTGACTTTAAGAGCGGCTTGAAGACCTTTCTTTTCAACCGAGCATACTATACTCCTCATGATTCTACTTTTGATCTTAGCTGATACTGTTGTTGATTTTAATTGTTTTATTATTTGTTTTATTGACATTCAATTATGTTGCACCTTGTAGCACTTTGAGATTTTCATTAATGAAAAGTGCGTTATAAATTGAATTCATTATTATTATTATTATTATTATTATTATTATTATTATTATTAACTGTTCATGATGTGAAAATGATTAATATTCCCACCAAACACACATGATAACAATTATTACATCCACATGGACGCAAATAAAGGACGCGCAAAGTTGTGCAACAAATACATTTAACAGGAACGGATTCAGCCTTACTGGAGATAGTGTAGAGCATTTATTTATAAACAGATATAATTTTCTGATCTATGATATGGCTTATCAGCCGTTTTCAGGGATAATCCTTTTTCATTTTGGCACTGCGCTCTGCACAACGCAGGAACCGTGCACAACGCGTGCAGAAGCAGCGACCAAACTGTTCCCGAGCTTTCCAGAGGGAGCTGGCAGGTCGATCGGGGCTGTGCCATTCCAGTCCACACAAAGCCGGATCATGTCCAATAGAATGGTCTCATCTATATGATTCCAAAGGCTGAGTGGTCGCGGTTTGGAGCGCGCGCGCACCCTCACACGGCAGCTGGA
Source organism: Garcialebias charrua (assembly GCA_038048925.1). NCBI lineage: Eukaryota > Metazoa > Chordata > Actinopteri > Cyprinodontiformes > Rivulidae > Garcialebias > Garcialebias charrua. The sequence goes on from JBBPBX010005995.1 coordinate 10,856, forward strand.
GGTGATTCATAATCTGCGTTTATTGTAGATTTCTCCAAAATGACACGTGAAAGTACACCATATATAACTTGTTGGAGAGTAACAGCTTCACAGACAAACAGATTGCGCACAAGGCTGTGGCGCGCGCTGCGCGCAGCGTTTGAAGACTCCAACGTCACGTCATGTCATGAAAACTCTCCACTGAGACGCACAGACTCGTTTCTTCATGTCATCTATTAAATAAACAAAGATCTATGTTCAACCAAACATCCAAGTTCCTCTGTTTACAGTAATTATGGTAATAAACTCGTGCGCAAAGTTAATATTTTCACTCAGAATGAATGGATGAGCCGTTGCGCACCAAAGCAGGGTGCGCGCACACACAAATACCGACACACAATCACTCGTTCTTTGCGTGATGAACACATTTTATTACTATTCTTACTTAGGATTTTTTCCTCACTCATATTATATTAAATTCATTATTTTCCTGAATCTAGAAATGATTTCTGATCGCGCAGGGATCAAACAAACATGTCCTTCACACATGCAGGAAGTAATTTGCATCTGTTTAACATATGTAAATGAAGGCGTGTCAGGGGAGGTGTCTCACGTGCGCTCAGTTCCACGTTGGTTGTGATGTACAAAAGGAATGTGCGTGGATTCCGGTGTACGCACAGTTTGATACATCTGGATTTTTTTGTGCGTACACACTTTTCTGGATTTGACCGTACGTCACTTTTCAGTAGGAAATCCACGCAAGTCTTTGTACATGAGGCCCCAGGTCTAATGTGGTCCAGTAGACAAAAAATGATGAAAAACAAACTTTGTGGAAGTTTCACAAATCAGCAAAACGTTTCACAAAGCTCAAACTTAGTTTTATATATTCTTCTATTAGTCTAGAATAATATAGTCCTGGTTTGAAGAGTGTAGGTGTTGTGGTTTTTGACCTGGACCAGGTCTAATGTGGTCCAGTAGACTAAAAATGATGAAAAACAAACTTTGTGGAAGTTTCACAAATCAGCAAAACGTTTCACAAAGCTCAAACTTAGTTTTATATATTCTTCTATTAGTCTAGAATAATATAGTCCTGGTTTGAAGAGTGTAGGTGTTGTGGTTTTTGACCTGGACCAGGTCTAATGTGGTCCAGTAGAATAAAAATGATGAAAAACAAACTTTGTGGAAGTTTCACAAATCAGCAAAACGTTTCACAAAGCTCAAACTTAGTTTTATATATTCTTCTATTAGTCTAGAATAATATAGTCCTGGTTTGAAGAGTGTAGGTGTTGTGGTTTTTGACCTGGACCAGGTCTAATGTGGTCCAGTAGACTAAAAATGATGAAAAACAAACTTTGTGGAAGTTTCACAAATCAGCAAAACGTTTCACAAAGCTCAAACTTAGTTTTATATATTCTTCTATTAGTCTAGAATAATATAGTCCTGGTTTGAAGAGTGTATGTGTTGTGGTTTTTGACCTGGACCAGGTCTAATGTGGTCCAGTAGAATAAAAATGATGAAAAACAAACTTTGTGGAAGTTTCACAAATCAGCAAAACGTTTCACAAAGCTCAAACTTAGTTTTATATATTCTTCTATTAGTCTAGAATAATATAGTCCTGGTTTGAAGAGTGTAGGTCTTGTGGTTTTTGACCTGGACCAGGTCTAATGTGGTCCAGTAGACAAAAAATGATGAAAAACAAACTTTGTGGAAGTTTCACAAATCAGCAAAACGTTTCACAAAGCTCAAACTTAGTTTTATATATTCTTCTATTAGTCTAGAATAATATAGTCCTGGTTTGAAGAGTGTATGTGTTGTGGTTTTTGACCTGGACCAGGTCTAATGTGGTCCAGTAGAATAAAAATGATGAAAAACAAACTTTGTGGAAGTTTCACAAATCAGCAAAACGTTTCACAAAGCTCAAACTTAGTTTTATATATTCTTCTATTAGTCTAGAATAATATAGTCCTGGTTTGAAGAGTGTAGGTGTTGTGGTTTTTGACCTGGACCAGGTCTAATGTGGTCCAGTAGAATAAAAATGATGAAAAACAAACTTTGTGGAAGTTTCACAAATCAGCAAAACGTTTCACAAAGCTCAAACTTAGTTTTATATATTCTTCTATTAGTCTAGAATAATATAGTCCTGGTTTGAAGAGTGTAGGTGTTGTGGTTTTTGACCTGGACCAGGTCTAATGTGGTCCAGTAGACAAAAAATGATGAAAAACAAACTTTGTGGAAGTTTCACAAATCAGCAAAACGTTTCACAAAGCTCAAACTTAGTTTTATATATTCTTCTATTAGTCTAGAACAATATAGTCCTGGTTTGAAGAGTCTAGGTGTTGTAGTTTTTGAGCTAGAGCAGATTAAACCCGCTCAAGGTACTGAAAAATTAGTTGTAATGTCCCTTTAGTCATTTGCCGAATCGGAAGCTGGAATCGGAAGCTAACTTCAGCTTCGTGCTCTCAAGGTGGAACTTTTTCGCTGACCCCCCGCTGATAATGTAAACATCTCCCGTGGAGCTTTTGTGTCAACCACATGCGCGCAGCCCGCATGCGCGTGGACAGTCTGACATTTCACGTGTCACGTTGCAAAATATAACAGTTTAACAATAATAAACAGTATTTATGTTGGCGTGGGAGATGTAAATTTATCTGAACTACAGTATCTATCTGGACTCGTTACATTTTTTAAACAGTGCGTAACGTGCTGTGAAAATGAAGACACCAGGTTTATTATTTATTTATTTATTTATTCAGCACCAAAGTTTAAACACAAACACTGAGAATTAAACTGAACACACTATTAAAACACGTGAACCGAACTGTAACTACGTTAATGAACTGGACTCTTGCTGTGTTTTCATCTGGACCCATCAGAACCGCGCCGAACCGTCTGCCTGCTGGAGCGACAGCTTCTCCACCTGGCAGAAATAAATAAATAAAAACTCAGTTGTTGTGTGATCAAAGTAAACACAAGCAAACATTATATTAAGAACGTTGATTTACCTGCTGTAAGTCAGCTGCATCACGGAGTAAAGTCCGGTTCTGGTCCACAGTCCACTCAGCGGTTCTGGTTCTGGTCCACAGTCTCAGCGTCTAGTGTGCAGCTTGTTAGATGAAGCGGGTCCCACTGACTCAAATCTGTTGACTCTTGTCCAAATTCCAGCTTTAACTTGTTGTTAACTTGTTGACAACAACTTGTAGTTAGCTGATTTTAGCCAGAGAGGAAAACAAGACGAGGCAGCTGGTCTGTTTACCTCAGGCAGCGCATGCGTAGTAGTGAAGGTTCCAAAAATCACAGCGCCATCTAAAGGCCCAGCATGGTAACTACAGTGAAATCATGAGGACGGGGGGTGCAGGGGGAGAGAGTCGTATCCACAGAATTCGACAGTGTCAACGCAAAACTTTTCACCTAATTAACATACCCAAAAGTTGCGTTTCCCCCACACAGTGTCCGTGTAAACAGGGCCTAAGTGGCCATCAGGACACTGATGGCCATCATAAAAGTTGTTTGTTAATGATCCATTGTTAGGCTGATGGTCCTTCTTTTGCATGTGAATAGCTGGCTTTGACTGTCTGCAGCAAACTGGTTGTTACTAGTAGAAGGTGCTTGTTACAAAATCTCAGACTGAAGAATTATTTTGGATAAAATGTGACCAGAAGGTGGAGCTCTTGCTCCTTTAAATTATACACCAGAACACCAGAATAGACTTTGGCAAATTTACAACATTTAATAAAACAATTTCATTAAAACAATCCTTTTAAAACCAAGGTTTCCAGTCCATCACTCAGTCCTTGAAAAGGAGGAAGACTCAAATAAGGGAAAACACTTTAAAACCATAACCGGTCGTTGTCGTCTTCCAGTCCAAATGTTCTTCAACGGAGTGATGTAATGCCCTGCCCACAACACCTGCCCGACCAGTACAGGTTTTGATGAGAGTGGGTCGAACAACCAGGGAAAGACAGGACAAGACAGCAGAGTGTCCACAGCGCTGCAACTCCAAGACAATAAAATCAGGTGCCCAGAGGTGGAAACACAGCCAAACCAGGGAGGAAGCAGGTCAGGTTGTGGTGGACCACTAGGGGGCTCTACTCACACCCAGTGGACCGAATGTATTACAGGATGCTTTTATTGTGAAAGGTCCAGAGGACCGGATGTTGTGTTGGTATATAAGGCGGTGTTGGGTGGTTTCCCGCCAGTTTAGTAGGAGTTGATTAAAAGTGAAGACTTACGTCCCGTCTCCTGTGTCGTCTCTTCACCGCCTCCTACACTGGTGACCCCTGGCGGGAAACCACCCAACACCGCCTTATATACCAACACAACATCCGGTCCTCTGGACCTTTCACAATAAAAGCATCCTGTAATACATTCGGTCCACTGGGTGTGAGTAGAGCCCCCTAGTGGTCCACCACAAGGTCAGCAGGTGAGGATTACAAGGAAGCCGCACGCGACAACAACCCCCAGCCACAGCCGGCAATGCCAGCAGGGCAATGGATCTCAGATGAGCTGATCAAGAACACAAGCAGAAATAAAGCAGCCGACTGTAGTGAAGGAAGCAAAGATACACGCACCGCGCAGCAGCCTGCCCAAATATATAGGCATCTGCCCCGCCCATCAATCAACGGTGATTGAGGTGGCTGCACCTGGTCCACAGAGCAGAAGGAGGGGGGGGGGGGAGTGAAACACCATCTCACCACAAAAAGATGAAACGTCTTTTAAAACAAGAATCCATCCAGAGGGCCTGACTCACAGTTCTCCACAACTTTACCATTTTTGAGAATGCACATGTTTGCATTCATTCAACCTTTATTTAGTCAGGTAAATCTTTTGAACCTCATGGGCTCATTTGCGAAAGCGACCTGCTAAAACTAAGGAACAATGAACAGCAGTGGTAGAATTTCCTTAAACAATAAACAAACAAACAATAAACAATAGAAAAACAAAAGAGAGAGAAAAAAAAACAAAATAAAGTTTTTTTTTTGTTGTTGTTTTTTT
>JBBPBX010005995.1:27607-39804 GCA_038048925.1 Garcialebias charrua
GTTTACACTTAAAAACAATTATTTGTTTGCTCAAAATTATAGTAAATGTGTGTCCCAATCTAACTTTTGCTTTTTTAATGCACTTTGGCGATCAAATCAGCTGCATTTGAAAAGCCGATACGCGGAAGTAGGAGTGTGCAGAGGGACAAATTGCTGTGCATTTCTTTGAAATTTAACAAGAAAACCACCTAAAAACAATTGTTTGCTCGACTTTAGAGTAAAGGTGTGTCTCAGTTGAACTTTTTCTCAATAAATGCGCTTTAATGATCAAATTGGCTGCATTTTGCTGTGACAGCGCAGCAAAATGAAGCTGATTTGACGGTTGCTCCAGCGAGCTGGACGAAGGTGACAGGCTATGGCAAGCCAATTGTGCCATTAATAGCCACTTTTACCTATTACACGATACAATGGGGTAGAGCTGCTGCCTCTCAGCAAGCAGGTCCCTGGTTCAAATCCCAGTCCGGGACCTTTCAGGGTGGAGTTTGCATGTTCTCTCTGTACATGCGTGGGTTTTCTCCAGGTACTCTGGTTTCCTCCCATAGACCAAAAACATGCATGTTAGACTGATTGGTAACTCTAAAATGTCCCTAGGTGTGAGTGAGAGTGAATGTTTGTCTTGTTTGTCTCCATGTGTCCCTGTGATGGACTTGAGACCTGTCCGGATGTACCCCGCTCCTAGAACAGTGATTGCTGGACATGGGCACCGGCGACCCCCGTGACCCATAATGGAAGAAGACGGTTAAAGATAATGGATGGATGATGCAATGGCATGCCATAACTCTATCGCCATCTAGCGGATGAAAATGGTAGCGTTCAATATTTTCAATGTCAAAATTAATAACGGTCATATCTCAGCCAAAAATGTGTTAATAAATATGGGGGGGGAATCTATAAATACGTCGCTTCGGCGTATAAGTCGCAGGGCATGCAAATTATACAAAAAAAACGCAACTATAGGGCAAAAAATATGGTACTTTGAATGCTTAAATTTGAGAGAAGGGGGCAAAATCTTTATGCAGTCAAACTTGCTATTTTGGAACACTTTGGTAGGCTGTATTGTCTTTAGTTTCATTACTCTTTGACAAATATATTTTTATTTATAAAAATGTTTTGGTGTATATGCAAATGATTTTTGGAACCAACTCTTGGTTTGATCATCAGTTCTACTAAAACTAAAATGCTACAGTACAAGGTATTAAAGATGACATGTTAAATAAATATGATCTACACAGGCAAGGAGATGGAAGAAAACTGGTCAACCAATGTAAAGAACTTCGTAACCTCACCTGTCTGTAAAACTGTGAACATGTTAAGTATCTAAACTCTAAATGAGTAATGTGAAGCAATTTTACATTTAAATAAATAATGTGGAAGAAAGGTGGCAACAAAGGCGTATGCAACCATCTGAAATTGATGACCCTGCACAGTTTCTAACAGCGAGTTTTACTCATTTCAACAACCAAGGCAGTTCAGGAGAAATATAAACAAAAAGTACTTTCAGGATGGTGCCATTGTGATCTATATTGCTGGCAAACTTTAAACAGCGAAGAAAAGAAGCACCCATGAATAACCGTTAGTGTGTGAATGGATTATTGATTAGAGAACCTCATGGGTGCAGTGTTCCTGGGGAAAAATGGCTTTAACCTTGTTGAGTTTTCTGCGAAGTGCTGATCACGCTGCAGCAGAGCACCGTGCTGAGAAGTTTGTCCTGGCAAAGCTAAACGAGCGCTAATCAGTCAAAGGCGCCCCGAATGAGCTTGACCAGCCCTGACTTTTAATGAGGTCTTTTACTCTGACATCTGTCAGCGCTCATCTGAGGAGCACGGGCTCGGACTTCTTTCTGCTTTTATTAAAGATAAGACGTAAGCGGCAGGAGATGGTGATAAAAGCCAGCCATTGAATTAGTCGTTATTATTCTGTTGTCTTCACTCATTTGTACGTAACAAGTTTACACCCATCGACTTGTTCAGTTTACAGTTTGCACATCACCTTGCCTCATAATACAGATGTCACATTGCTCAGTAATCCCTCAGCTGTTACGTTTGATTGGTTAACATACAATTTTCTTCCTTTTCAATTATTCCTCCTCAGAAAGAATCCTATTCCCGAACATAAATAGCACAGTAACATACTTTAATAGGAATACGAGAGTAGATCACTTTCAAAAAGCTTTTCCAAAAACAGGACTTCAACAGCAACATTTCAACCATCAGTACCTTCTTCTATTTGAAAACAGCACATTTTCCACTTCTGTCACATTTCATAAATGGCTTCATAAGCTGACAGCACTGAGGAATGTCATTTAAAATGTATTTACACACCAAACACCTGCCGTTTCATCCAAATGTGGCACCATTTTGTAAGAAGCCCCTTTACGTCTCACACTCCTTTAAATATTGAGTAAATGTTAAATAATGTGCCACAAATATGAGATACAGGGCCTTTAGTTTAAAACGATAAATCATAGGATACATGTATTTTTTTTAAGGCAGCACTACTGAGTTTGAATCAGCCCTCAAATGCATCATTGAACACTCACCACAATGTTTATCCTTTAAAACATGGAATTTCGACACGTTTTGACTTTTAAAAAGTCTGAATAGAAGCCCTTCCGTCTTGACATCTGCTCGTGATGCCGAAAAGAAGTCTCGGGGTTGCAAGATTTTCTTTGTCATGCTTGCCAACAGAAGCCAAAAGTTTATACAACAGCGCTGAAAGATTTTTCTTTGGGGATTTTCTGAAAGGGATGCCCCGGGTTTATTCCACCGAACTGGATGTGCAGCGTGTTCGTGGGCCACATGCTCAGAGGTTTGTTTCAGAGAATGCAGGGTGTAAATCCTGGCTTCTTTCGCTCCCACTGAGGGCTGTTATTGCTGTTTTTAAAGGCTTTCTTCAGTGTCTCTGCAGAGGCACGTCTCCTCGTATGTCCTTCGAGTCCAGCCCCCCATTTAAAGTTAATTAATTAGATGAATGAACTCCATTATGGGAGTTCTGCTCCTCTGCAGAACCTTGTGAATTCCATCACCCTCCAAAAAAAAAGAAAGATACCAGGAGAATTCCATCACCCTCCAAAAAAAGAAAGATACCAGGAGAATTCCATCACCCTCTAAAAAAAGAAAGATACCAGGAGATACTAAAGGCTCACTCCAGGTGTGGAATGTTGTATTTAAGAAGTTTATAATGAAATGCTGATAATGAGAAATTCAAATGTGCATGAGTTTGGTTGATCTGTCTTAACGTTGCTTTGATGTTACAGTAAATCTCAGAAATGACTCCTCAGATGGAGGATTTCCTGAATGGAGCAGCAAACACTGTCTGTGTAACAAATAACTGTAAGTGCTCATTGTTCAGTTTGAAGACAAACTACATCTCGCTAACCTAATGTGACAAAAAAAATTACATGACAAGTTAATTTGAAGACAATAAGAGATAAAATAGACAAATAAAAAAGCCTGTACCACCCAGAAAAGATAAAGATCCATGTCTGTGGTGGTTGGTGATGGTCTAAAAGAGCCTGGAGAGTAAAGCGGGTCTGCTGACCAGCTTTGGTCCCTGGGGTCGTTTTATCTGCAGCGTCTCCAGAGCGGCCCAGTTAACCGCTACCACGTTTCTCTCGCTGAGCACAGAACAGACGCCGAGCTCCACCTGCACGACCCCCCTGAGTCGTACGACGTCATCTCAGCAGAGGACTCATGTTAAAGGAGGATGACTCCACCGGGAGGACGGAGGTCCCAGCATCATTCCAACAAGTGGATGATGGGCCTAAAATGGGCTCACGCTGAAGTCTTTTGAGAAAACTGAACAGTCACACCTCAATGATGTTGACAGATGGCATCCTGTTGTTGTTCTTATGGCCCTGCTGAGTGAAAGAACATGAGACAATTACATCAAGAAAAAAATGTACAAAAGAAAAATTAAGCATGCAAATGCCTCTGATCTTTTGTTGATGGCTGCAGCGACAGAGTGGAAGGAGTAAAGAGCTGTGCAAAAGTCTTAATCCACCCATAATCTCTAAACTTTGCTTCCAACGGAGTGAAACTTTCTCGTAATCTTGTAAAGTGGTCTTGCTTTAATAGTTCTGGCTTTCTTTGGACCAGGGCTGGCCCAAGCCTCCAAGGGGCCCTAAGCAAAATTTAGTTTGGGGCCCTTTATTTCTGCTAATAATGTGGATTACTGCAATCACCAGTCAGATGATCAGATCATTTACCCACCTAACATAAACTCACTGCAACTCTGACAGCCCTGTCTACATGTGTGGCAGTAAAAGTAAAAAAATAAAATAAAAAACACCAATGCAGCAAAGGTTTCTGCTTTATTATTTTATTATTTCATTTCTTCTGCTTTATTGTTTCAAAGAAGTGCAACAGTAACGTCTGAAATATTTTGTAGTGCAAGATCAACGACAAGCAACAGATAAAATAACTTGGATGCAGAAAACATTGTGCAAAAACAGACTAAATTAAATAACATATCTAGAAAATACTTAAATATTGTAAATGAACAATTACTTGAAACCCCATTAAATGGTTTAAAAAAGAAGTTTAAAGTTGAATAATTAGTTCTTAAAACTATTTAAATGTATGCAATAATTTGCAAAAGCTGAACTTAAAATATTAAAGAACCTTTCCCCACACATTTGACCTGCTTATGTTACTTATTCCTTAATACTTCACAAACTTCCTAAAACCTGTGCTTCCACTTAGGGGGCCCCTAGTGGCCCTAAGCAGCCGCTTTGTTTGCTTATGCCTTGGGCCGGCCCTGCTTTGGACTTTGGTTGCTAAGATCCACTTAAAGTGTTACAAGAAAATATGTCTCATTGGAAGCAAAACAAAGAAATGAGAGCTACCCGTATTTTACGGTGTACTGTATAGGTCGCACCCTTTTATGGTTTTTTCAAGGCCTGCGACCTATACACCGGTGCGACCTATATATGGCTTGTTATCACTTTCGGCGAAACAAATTTTTAAATCCAGCTCATTTCACAATTACGTTCATTTATTAAGGAAAAGTTCAGCTCAGACACATATTTGCTATAATTTTTATCAAACAAATAATTGTTTTTAAGTGTTAATCTTCTTAAAAGCCTTGCTGTGCGCTCCTGTGGCAGACATTTGCAGCAGAGCTAAACGTAGGTGCGACCTATACACCAGTGCGACCTATCTAGGGATTTTTCCAATCTATTGGTGATAATTGGACAATGTGACCTATACACCGGTGCGACCTATACACCAGAAAATACGGTAACTCAAGACTTTTGCAGTGTACTGAATATAATGTTTTTTTCTGCTCATGTGGGCATGATATGAGGCTTTGTGTATTGATCCAAACAGAACAAGAAGCTATGACTCGAGTCAGTCATGCACGTAATGGCGCCTTGTTTAGCCTGAAGCAGACACTCAGATGGCCCTGAGGGTTAATGAAGTGTCAGTGGAAAAAAAAAAAGTCTAGAAGTGGGGGGACCATTCACCTGCCTAGCATCGCTGAAGGGGGAGAGGCACCCAAGGAAGAGGAGGAGGGGAAGAAGGGGTGGGTGGGTTATACCTTACTGCGCAACAGCCCCCCTGAAGTGTGCTCAGGAGTGCTGCACTCCGAGGAGTTTTTGGCTTTATCCTTGTTGTTGCTGGGCTCGTTGTCTTTGATGATGTCATACTGGCGACAGAAGAGGGCAATCACACCTGGGAGGAGAGATTATGCAGGTTCCATTTATTATTTTCTGCAAACTTAATACAGACTGAATGAAGCCTACTCAGTCCGGGTTTATAAAAAAAAAAAGAACTCGTCCTCACCTGCCCACATAATAAGTACCACCACAATGATAATGAGCTCCCCTGCTCTCATCTGGGTCGTCTGGCCTACTTCCTCCATTGTCACTTCGTCTGAAAGAGGGAATCAGCAACAGCACATGGATTATTAAAAATTTTCAAAAATCAATTTCACCAGAAAACATTGGAGAAATTGACTGTAATAACCTTGTCATTAAAATAGCACGTAACTCATTAAAACAACCCATATTGTTTTATTTTAGCTGACAATAAATAATAATGGATGATAATGGACTTTCTGTTGGTGATGCTGCTCTTCCACAACTATCAGTGATAATGTTTTTACATGCATGTTCTGGACCTGAATGTGAATCTTGAGGCCTGTTTGGATGCTACTGACTGAGCGGCAAATGAAAAGCTATAAAATCAGCAACATGTTTTTCTGAACGAGTTTTTACCAACACATTAGATTTACGACTAACGAGCTACTGGGGAGAAGAAACCGCATTAGCGTGTTTGTTCATGACAGGATATAAGAAAAATATCTGACTCGTGACAAAAACAAGCTCGTATGGCATACCAATATTTTCTACTCGCAATTAGAGAAATAAAATAATCTAATGAATCTCTCTGCTGTAAAAAGAGGGGTTTTAAAATTGCATTGACATTAATGTACAGTAGTTATTCTTGCACTGGTTACAACCTCCGAATCCTGAAAATAGCAAAGCAAATCCTAAATTTGTCTGTTCTGACAGATGATTGTGAACATTTCTTTGCTATTTTATGACAAAATAGGTTTGAACGATCAACCTTTTCACCAGTTTGTTTCCAATAATGTGCTTTTAGAGCTAAACTAAAACTAATGTCTTTATTGTAATGGATTTGCTTATCTGAAATGTAATGCACATTATGATGAAATAAAAAAAAACATGCTTTGATTGTATTAATAATCACCAATTTCATCTGACTTTAAAATTATGAGAACTATTTGTCTACCTCAGACCCTGTTTTGAGGTCAAATGGATCATGAATGCAGGATGCATAAAATGAAAACGTGAATTAAAAGATAAAAATATTTGTAATTTTTATAATATTTATATAAATATTTTTAATTTTTATAATATATATATATATATAAAAAAAAACCATGAATATATTTTTGTTAATAAAATAGTCTGATCTTTACAAGTCATTGTGAATGTCCCCAATGGCACTTGTAGAGAAGATATCTGGAACAAAAGTTATTTGAATTCAACATGAAAATGGTCCAAAATCACCTGGAAGGAGACTGGACTCCACCAATTCATAAAGTTAGGAAAATAAAAAGTTTTTTTTAAAAATCTTCTTCATTAATTCTACCATCAGAAATATTGTAACAAGAATATGGAGTGTTAAAATCTCAGAAGCAATGAGGGGAAACAAGTATCCGAACTAGAAATGTTTAGATTTTTATTTTTTATAAGCATTAAAACTCACTACACTAAAAAAATAACATTGCTGTCCATGTGATTAGCTAAAAATGCATAAAGGAACAAAGACGTGATTTAGGGTGAAATAAGGAGCTTAACATTAGGAAGCTGTGCTTCTGTGACAAATGCTTCATGGGAAAACAATTGTGAGGACGGGCTTAAAATTAAAGACCGTGTAAAGTGAAATTAAATGTGTGTTTTTAGTTTGTCACATGGCATAAATATGTGTTATTAATCACCCATTTAAATCTGACTGATTAAAAACATTGTTTACCTTATAAAATTAAGTCTCAAAAATCATGAAAAAACATGATTTTGCCTTGCCCTGGAACGCTAGGGGCGTGTCAGTGCGTGGGCGTGGTTTCAGCGCAGCTGCGCTCGTCCTGCTCGTGTCCCACAGTGGAGAGGCAGACAGCAGAGCCAGTAAACCTGCTCTGTTTTTATCCGAGTTCTGTCTGTAACAGCAGCTACTTTTTCCAAGAGTTACGCTGTTTTTGTAAATAGTTTTCTTGTGTGTTTTTAATCTGGAATGAATAAAAAAAAAAAGAGTTGTACCATGCGGGATTTGAACCCGTGGGGTTTGGGACGGAAGGCAAGCGCTTTATCCATTGACCTATCCAGGCATTACAGATACTCGGTATAAAACCACGCGGTATAAAAACATGTTATGATTTGTACGGGTGCCCTGACCATTGCGACATCCAGGGAAGATGCACGAACGAGGCATAATTGATTAGCTAGCTAACAATGAACAAAATATCTATGCTATTGCTATCTGATGCTATCTGCGATTCGCGAGTGAACGGCTCCACCGAGGCGAATTTATACGGCTGGAGCTGCAGGGGGTGGGGCTATACTAATGAGGACCGCGTGACGAAACGCGGTCACGTTTAAAACACGCCTAAAAAATCCTGAAATAGAAATATGTTTATACACAGTTTGCTCTATAACTCCAAAATTAATTGAGCTACAATTTTGAGACTTTTTACTCATTTACAAGATTACAATTATGACATTTATAATGTTTATTGAAGAAAATGTTGAAATTCACTTTACACGGTCTTTAATAATCAGAATCCAGATTCAGCGTTGTTTTTTTCGAAGCTGGTCAGCCTGGTAATTGCTGCTGAGTCTCCCCAGCTCATCATAAACTATTCACAGTGGTGTTTCTTGGTTCTCTGCAGGGCTGCCCTTAGATTTTTCTCTGCAACTTTGAACACGTCAGTGCTGTAGCAGACTTGACTGAACTACTATTTGATCCTTTTGGGGTTTCATAGACATTATTTATTCCCCCCCGACAGAATCTGATGTCCAGAATCTGTATTCATGTCAGCTTTAGCAATCAAACTGCGGAGTTTTCATATATTTCACCGCTGTCTTATTCCATAAATGTGTCTTTAATTGAGGGCTTTTTCCTTTTACATATCTGCCATTGTCCTGTCCTGTCTGCTGCAGAGCTGTAATGAGACTGACAATTGCACAGATATAGTGTCACACCCTCATAAAGCCAGGAGCAACTCAACTGTGTGCATCAGAATGTATGTACCGTATTTTCCGGTGTATAAGTCACAATTTTTTGCATAGATTTGCCAGTCCTGCGACTTACACGCCAAAGCGACTTATATATGTTTTTTTCATATTCATAACGCAATTTTTGACTGACACTTTAAATGTTCATTCATACTTACATGAGCCAGAGTAGAGTAAACATTAACATTTGCAGCTGCTAGAGGCATGAGAGGACCCTCTCTAGGCCATATGTGTCAAACGCAAGGCCCGGGGGCCAAATGTGGCCCTTGTTGACTTCTTATTTGGCCCTCAAGATGATATGTAAAATACGTATTCAGTTTATTCACACACACAAAAAAAATCATAATACTTAATACATAACTGCAAGATAACAGTGCGTGAATTAGGACTCCGAAAAGCTATTTAAAGCTTATAGACAGAGCCTGGATACATAATTACATACAATTTACAACATATAAAATTTTATGTTGTGATGTGATACTTGATGATGATATCGGAACTGGATCGTATCGGACGATACCCAGAGTTATCGGGATCGGAAGTAAGAAAATGTGGATCGGTGCATCCCTAAAAATAACATCACAAGAAAACATCAGTCCTCATATAAATTCCACATACAATACAGATTATGTTACCTCTGATCAATTAGTTACAGGTCCTACAAGGGATCTCAAGTACAGGTGGTCCCCGATTTACGAGGACATAAACATACGAGGTTCCGAATTTACGAGCTATCATATTTAATAAAAATATGAAATGGATAAAAAAAAACTTTTTTGGGGGTGTGTTTAAATGTTCTTAATTTCATGTGTACAGCACTTTGTTGCAGCTGTGGTTGTTTTAAATGGCTTTATAAATAAAGTAATATTATTATTATTACTGTATTGTTATTTTAATACTAATAATAATGTCACATTTGTCATCTGTGTATGTTTCCATACAAGACGAAATTAGTCTCTGCATTTTGACGCCGATTACCATATTTTCCGGTGTATAGGTCGCACCTTTTTGTGGTTTTCTCAAGGCCTGCGACCTATACTCAGGTGCGACCTATATATGGCTTGTTATCACTTTCGGTGAAACAAATTTTTAAATCGGTGAAACAAATTTTTAAATCCAGCTCATTTCACAATTACGTTCATTTATTAAGGAAAGTTCAGCTCAGATATCAATCAATCAATCAATCAATCAATCTTTATTTATAGAGCCCTTTTCAGCAGCCAGAAGGTGCACAAAGTGCTGAACAATACAGAAATAAAACAAACAATAAAAAATAACAATAAAAAACAGCCAGTTAAAAATTAAAAACAATTAAGACCTAACAACAATTAAGACCTAACAAGAATGTCAAAGAACTACTGTACTAGGTATTAAAAGCCTGCCTGAATAAAAAGGTTTTAAGATTAGATTTAAAAGACTCCATATGAGTGATGGAGCGCAAGTCCAGAGGTAGCTTATTCCAGAGACTGGGTGCAACGACAGAAAAGGCCCGGTCACCCCAACGTTTGTAGTTGGACTTTGGGATGGACAGGAGAAATGTATTAGATGATCTCAGTGTTCTCCTATATTCACGGACAGTTACGAGATCAGTCAAATATAGTGGGGCAAGACCATTGAGTGCTTTAAAAGTGAATAATAAAATTTTGAATTTAATTCTAAAATCAATTGGAAGCCAATGGAGAGAAAATAAAACAGGGGTAATGTGTTCACGTCTGGAAGTGTTGGTTAAAAGTCTAGCTGCAGCATTTTGGACCAATTGAAGGCGTCTAATGGAGGATTGGGAAATTCCCGCATACAGGGAATTACAGTAGTCAAGTCTTGAGGTGATAAAAGCATGAATGGCCTTTTCTAAATCAAAACGATTTAAAAAAGGTTTAACTTTGTATAAAAGACGTAATTGATAAAAACAGGCCTTGACTACAGACGCTATGTGTTTATCAAATTTTAAGTCCTTGTCAAATGTCACCCCCAAGTTTTTAACTGTTGGTCTGCATTTGGAAGTTAGAGCACCAAAGTTACAGGGAGCATCATCGCCGAAGAAGATGCATTCTGTCTTTCCTTCGTTTAAAAACAAAAAATTACGGTGAAGCCACTGTTTAATGTCGTTAATACAATCAGAGTAGGGAGTGAGAAGATTACTGTTTTTGGGTTTCATTGGTAGATAAATTTGTACATCATCAGCATAGCAGTGAAAAGAAAAATTATGTCTGGCTATTACTGATCCAAGAGGCAGCATGTACAGTGAGAAGAGGAGAGGACCAAGAATAGAACCCTGTGGCACACCACAAGAAAGAACGGCAGTGGAGGAAGAAAGAGTGTCCAACATGACAGAGAATGTTCTGTTGGTCAAGTAGGCAGTGAACCACTTCAGTGCTGTACCAGAAATTCCAACATAACGTTGTAGGCGAGATAGAAGGACAGTGTGGTCTACTGTATCAAATGCAGCTGTGAGGTCCAGCAACACCAGTGCAACGGGACACTATAATTTTTATCAAACAAATAATTGTTTTTAAGTGTTAATCTTCTTCAAGAGAGTGGTGAAGGCTGCACAGAAGTCTGTTGGAGTCAGTCTCCCCACCATCACAGACATTTACACCTCCAGATGCAGGAAAAGAGCCACCTGCATCATGAAAGACCTCACTCACCCAGCACACTCACTCTTTGCCCCACTCCCCTCAGGACGGAGGTTGAGGAGCATCAAATGTAGAACCACTAGACTGAGGAACAGCTTCTACCCTGAGGCTGTTAGACTCATGAATAAATAAAATAAAATAAACACTGCAAAATATCACATTGTGCTGATGCTGATCTGTTTTCTTGTTGCTGTGTTCATCTGTGTTCATCTGTGACCATCTGCTCATACAAACTCATGTTCGTGCTGCTGTTTATTCCCACTATATTAGGCTTAGTGTATTACTAGTTGATGTTTTTCTTAGTTAATTCTAGATGTTATTACTGTTTTTCTCTTGCATTTGTTGTTGGATGTAACTGGGACCCCGTGTACATAATCTCGTTTTCATCACATGTACCACATGCGGTGCAAATGACAATAAAGACTCTCTGACTCTGACTCTCTGTGCGCTCCTGTGGCAGACATTTGCAGCAGAGCTAAACGTAGGTGCGACCTATACACCAGTGCGACCTATCTAGGGATTTTTCCAATCTATTGGTGATAATTGGACAATGCGACCAATACACAGGTGCGACCTATACACCAGAAAATACTGTACGCAGTTTCCAGCAGTGTTCGGTGGTGTTCGGCTGTTTAGCCAGTTAGCTCCGGCCTCAAGAGCCGGTTCAGACGGACAGTGTCCGTTTAGAGGTTCCTGCGCTCGGATACATGAGCAGGAGCTGAACGGCGGTTTTGTGGAGTGACGGATGGACAAAGGAAAACGATGCTGTGAAGCAGCAGACAGCGTGCTGGGCCGGAGAAGCA
>JBBPBX010005995.1:56004-70002 GCA_038048925.1 Garcialebias charrua
CACCATTGTATGGAAACATACAGTGAGGACATAGTGTGACATTATTATTATTATTATATTTTTACATTTTAAGACAAAAAGAGATCATATCACGTAAATGAGGAGAAGACAGTTTATATTGATTTCGATCAAAATTAAAACAGTGAACTCTGCAGTCGTATGTGAGAAATAATAAGAAAGTATTGTGTGGGGCTGTGGTTGCTCAGTAGCCAGCTCTTGTAATCCTGAGGTTTACAGGACATCTGGTGAAAAATAAATAGCCAAATCATTAATGCGAGTGGTGACCCCTGAAAAAGGGAGCAGCCGAAATAAACTTGTTTGCTACTTCAGCAATTTCCTGCAGGATCAGTAAAGTTCTTAACATATCTTGTCTTATTTTACTAGTAGTCATTGGGCCAAAAATTACAAAATGTTCACAGTAAAACTGCTAAAACTATATTTTTTCTGTTGTGGGTATAAAATCAATACATGTAAATTTCATTAAGTTTTGGTGAAATCTTCAAAGAGCTACCGATGAGGGACTAACAAGCCACATGTGGCCCCTGAGCTGCAGGTTGCGGACCCCTGCTGTAATATAACTTTTTTAATTTTTTTTGTAAATTGGTTAAACAAACAAACACAAATAAAATAACTTTCTGTTTTATAATTTCAAGTATTTTAATCTTGTGTTTTCTTTTGCAGTAATGAATGCCCAGCTGAAGAGAATGCCCTCTCCTTCTCTGTTTGGTGCGGATATTGAGCAGCTGTCTTTTCATGCAGAAATGCAGACCAACAATCGACTGCATTTTAAGGTGGACACTTACACACTGCAGCTCTGTCTTTCTCTGTTTTAAAATGCCACACGAGGACATAAAACAGAAAATATAGTGTACATAACAAGGTGCGGAAATGACTTTGTGATAAAAGGTCATGCTGGCTGGCGATGCCTGAACAATTGATTATTTTCCCTCAGATCTTTGATGCCCAGAAGAAGAGGTTCGAGGTCTATCATGAACACATCCTCAGCGTCAACAGTAACCCATCCAGCCCTATCAGCAACACATTGGAGATCACACAAAACCCCTTTGGACTCACAGTGCACAGACAGAACAACAAAAAAGCCCTGTGAGTGTTGACTATCTTTGTGTGACTGATGTTTATGTGCTGGAGACAACGGCATTTTATAAGTGAGAATGAAATTAGAATAAGATTGCATTGCGTGTGTGCTGTAAAAAAACAGCATTAGACTTTGCAGCTGAATAGGAATCTTGCTCTAAGTTGAAAAAAAGGCTAAAATACAAGCTACTAATTGATTGACGTTGGTTAAGGATGTCTCATTCATCTGAAATCATCTAAACTATTGTGTATAACATGTCAGCACATTATTTATGCTGTGTCACTAAAAAGTGACTTGTTTTTTTTACGTAATCAGATGACAGTCATGTTGAAATCAACCAAAGGTAAACTTCAAAGGACACTCAAGGTTCTTTATTGTCATTTGCATCACATGTGGTGCATGAGGTGGAATGATATTGTGTACTCAAGGTCCCAGTTACACCTAAAAATAGCAAGAAAAAAAGGTATGAAAAGAAACAGTATACAAACAGTATACTGACAATGTCATATCATGTGCACCTGAGAAATGTTATACAATGTTCACAATGTTCAATGTTCATAGTCGGCACTCAACTTGTTTTGTAATTACTGATCTGTTGAAATTTTTTTTTTAATATGGCAAAAAATACCATAAACAGAACACACACTAATTGATGTAAATATTTTAGAACAAATACTATTACGCATATTGTTTTATTGTCAAATGTTTATGAATATCTTTTCAATGTACACAAATACAATGAATTGTCTTCTTTTTTTTTTGCTGGTTTCAATGCAGAGCTAAAAATCATATAAGTTCTCCAATTATTTGTTGTCAGGGTCAAAATGTCTCCAGTTCAAGTCGTTTACACGCCCCACGTACAGCTTAAACATGAACAGCAAAGCAAAGGGTCTTTTTGGCATCACGTGACAACTTTTGCTTTATCTTACTGCAGTACACATCATTGTTGTTTCTCTCAACATTTGACCCAACCTTGAACCTGATGGCAGAATATTACTTTTGAGATTAGCTAGTAAACAGGACCCAATGTTTACATTGTGCTAACATATGTTCACTTCTATTCCCCAGTCTTTAGGCATCAGCTTTGCCTCTAATCTGTGAATTATTTAGATACTGTATAGGTCAGAAGCATATTTATCAAGAACTTAACCTTTTTATACATAAATGGTAACCTTTTAATAACATGAGCAGCACATGATCAGTGATAAGTGTATGAATGATAATGAGTAAGGTTTATACTGTATATTTACTTTTGTTTGACTTTTAAAATCATACAAAAATCATCATGTAATCCATAAAAACTGCAGTGATTGCACAAGTGTCAAGCATCTCTTGGTTGTGGCCATGCGTTGTCATGATTATTCATTATATTTTCTACATCAACAACCTTTGCTTGTATGTTCCTGCAGCTGTTTGCAGTGTCAGTACTTCAACTACCAGTGCATATCTTGTTTTGAAGAAATGCTGCCCAGAGGGCTTATTAGAGTTTGATAGGATGTCTTCTCCCTGTTTTTCTTCTGTTTGTAAGACTTTTTCACAAGGACTTGTCTCATTTCCACTCTCTTTCCATGCTGCACTGTACTCCTTTTTTTTTTTCTTCCTGCCCCCACATTTTTTTCTCTTCCCATAGTTATTTTCCAATACCATATTTTGCTTCTTCCTTTCTAAACTTCATAATGATTATAGTTTTTTTTTTTTCCTTAACACTTTTAGGTTTGACACCACCATGGCTCCTCTGGTGTTTGCAGACCAATACCTACAGCTGTCTGCTAAACTTCCATCTCACAACATCTACGGCCTTGGAGAGCATGTGCACACAAGATACCAGCATGACACAAACTGGAGAACATGGCCCATTTTCACCAGAGATGCTTTTCCTAATGGGGTAAAAGTGCAAACAGACCCTTGACTAGACATACCGTGTACTCAAAATCCAATCTCAAGTCTAACGCTGAAATATGTGCACAAGTACCATGTTTACACATGAATCATCCATGTAACTACCGGTACTACTTATTGAAAGACTGACAACTGAATGCCTCACAAGCTGATTAGGCAGTGTAGTCACACATCCACTCAGTCCCACATCCCTCCTGCAACTCACAGCTCTTCCTCTCTGTCTGCTTTCCCTGCAGGGAACACATAACCTCTATGGACACTATCCCTTCTTCCTATGTCTGGAAGATGAGAGTGGGAAGTCATTTGGGGTCTTTCTCCTCAACAGCAATGCTATGGGTACAAACACTCATACACAGCCACCCATACATACATGCTTTTCAATGTAATTCACTGTCCTCAGGGATTTCCATAGACCTCAAAGCACACAAGATCACAGCAGTGTTTTAAAATGTACAATTTATTTCAGTGGCACACTGCACAATTTTACATACTACATATATAACATCACAGTTCCAAAGTATGGACAATCTTACCATGGTTTAAAACACTATGTGTATGCGTTTGCTGAGGAAATCCATTTAAAATGACTTTAGGAGACACAAAGCTAAATTATGCTTCATCCCAAAAGCCCAAATTGGATTTGCTCTTCTATAGAAAAAAAAATTGTGCTGACAAATCAAAAAGAATGCAGTAGTTCACATTTGAAGAGGAAAACTGAAAACAAGAAATGCCTACTGTTATCTCCATTTCACCTACATTGTATTTTTTTAATCCCTCACCCTCCACACACACTCACATGTACACTCATTTTTACTAATTACTGTATATATCCAGATCATATTATACTCCCAGTATGTCTATCAATGATCATAGCTATGATGTTAGTATGATGTTAGCTGTTTTTCATATTGTCATATAATTTCAGAGGTGACTTTACAACCTGCCCCAGCTGTGACCTACAGAACCATAGGAGGAATCCTTGATTTCTACATTTTCTTTGGAGACACACCAGAACAAGTGGTGCAGGAGTTCCTTGAGGTGATTAAAATAAATGAAAAAATAAAAACAATTCATGAATCACATGTACAGTATTGTGTTTTCATACATTCTGTCTGTGTGAAGCATTTTGGGTACAGTGGAAATATTGAATTGATGTTCTGTCATGTTTTCCAGCTCATTGGCAGGCCAGTCATTCCTGCTTACTGGTCACTGGGATTCCAACTTTCTCGGTGGGATTACGGAAACATGAGTGAAGTCAAGACAACTGTGGAAAGGAACCGTGCTGTGGGCCTCCCATATGTAAGATCCAGTCAATGTATCTTTTTGTCTTTTTAAGTCAAAATCAAAGTCAGGACAAAAGGAGCAGTGAAACAAGAGCAAACATTAGTAGAATAAAAGAAACTAAGGACTGCAAAACTAACATAAAAACAGGGACAAAATTCCAAATCAATAATGAAATCTTTAACCACAGCTTTGTGATCTGTACCTTATCTTCTCACATGTTTGGCACTTTATGATGTTCAGTATATGAGTCTTAAATATTGGTCATAAATAATAATCTTACTTCTATTTCCCATGATTTACAATCCCAATAAAAGTAAATGATAAACTCTGATTTTGATAATGCTGAGCCACGAAAAAAGGACTTGTTAGAGGAAAAACACCTGGAAAAAAAACACCAGAACTGGTTTCACTCTTTCATATAAATGTAACCATTTTTCTGCTCGGAGGTAAAAAAAAAAAATCAGGGTCCTTCAACGTTTTCAGGGATGTATACGAAGCGACCTTGTGCTCCCCCTTATTTATTGTTTCATCTGCCTATTCACTACTGTGCAGTTTCAGTGGCAATACTGCCAACCACTATCTGTGAAGACGTAATATGAAGGTTGGCGCTGGAACTTCACAAACAGGATGATAGGAATGGCCTTTAATTTAGATTGGGTAATCCAGCTCTGTCAAATAATGAAACGTCTGCTGGGGGGTATAAGTTCACCCCCAGAACCACCATTTTTCAAGAGTCACCAAATGTTAGTGCTGTTCAAAGATCAATCGACCAAGCTGTTTTTTATTTTTTTATTATCTCATTCATCTTGATTTGAATACCAAAACTGTGCTCCCTACACCTTGTGGCTTCTGAACCCAGTGATAAAACTCAGGTCTGGCTGGCAGTTTCAGGAAGAATCCTCACCACTCACCATTGTCAGGTCTATGAAAGTAAGCAACAGAGAGAAGTCTCTTTCATCAAGAAAACTGATGCTTGATGTGCTTATTTCGCTCCAATCTTCAAAAACTATTTGAATCTGCATGTGGCTCTGTGAAAACACTCATGTCCCAGTTTAGTTGTGATTGCACCGACCAAGAATTTGGTATGTCATAATATTTAAAGATCAAATGCCAACAACTTCCCTGCCCATATATTTTTCTCTGATAATCTCCAATCCCTCTTTCATATCTAGAATGTTAGGCTGCAGCTGCTCCTTCTCACATTGTACTCAGGGATATGTCTGATAACTGACAGATAGACCACATCGGGCATTATCACATGTTCCCTAATGTGGCTGGAGCTGATTACCATTAGTGGAAAGACCTGGCAGAGCCTTCCAATCCATCTGTTCAAATGATATGAGGAAGGATTTGGCAAGCATCAAACAGAAACCAAGCATAAAGTCACACCCTAGCAAAGATACAGAAATTAAAAGACATCTTGATGGTTTTAGGTCTAACAGGGAAAAAAAAGAGGTTTACCTTTGTTATCTGGTGTTCAAAGGTTTAACAGAGATTTTAGAGCACAAATATTTCACAGTGTTTTACCTGAAAGTGAGAATATACCATGTAAGGAGGAGCTATCGAAGTCAAATCAAGCTCTTAAATATTTAATTAACATGCCAAGATGTAGGTGATTCCTAGAACCACAGCATGTTTTTTTTAATGATCAAAGACAATTTTGTATTCATAATGTCCATGTAAAATACAGAAATATTTTTGTTAATTGATGAAAGCTGTGCCTGCTTTTCTAAGTATATGCCGATGAGGACATCTAGTCTCTATTAAGTATCAGTGGGCAACGTGTGTGTTTGTGCGTGTGTGTATTATGTAACTCCCTTTTTTGGTGGTTGAAGGTCATTGCAGCCTCAAAAGTGACTTTACACAAGCAGTAATATTTGTTTTCATCAGCAGAGACGTTAACTGAAACAAAACTAGTTGTAGTACTGTTTTCAAGGACAGAAATAAACACTTAGCAGAAACCAACTCTCACCTTCATGTTCCATATGGCATTAGTACTGTGGCACAGTGTTGCAGGAATTTAGGAAAAAACAATAGCAGTTTTGAATTTCTACACTGTTAAAAAAGAATAATTGAGCTGATTCAAAAAAACATTGCAACGTTATGCAGTAAGAATTTCTTGTTTTCTCAATGATTTGCCATCTGATTTTGCCAAGTATAATTGTATCATTGTACCAATTAAATATATGTTGTTGGTTTGATTCTCTCAAGTATAATTTCATCATTGTACCAATTAAATATATGTTGTTGGTTTAATTCTCTCAAGTAGAATTTCATCGTTGTACCAATTAAATATATGTTGTTGGTAGGGATGCACCGATCCACATTTCTTACATTCGATCCGATACCGATTCCTACATCTGGGTATCGACCGATTCCAATACTTTTCTGATCCGATATCAGCATGTGACTTCTTTCTTAACATTGTGTGAGGTAAACCCAAAGAAGACACTCTGGGCCTCACTACAGTAACACACAAACTGATGGCATACAAGAGCAAGTCTCTACCACAGACGTCCTTCTGACTCATGGTGCACTAGGCTAAAATACTGCTAAGCATTATGGGAAATCAACACAGTCCCCATTTTTTAGTTTTATTTTTGATTGTGGCACTATGAGTTGTAATTCTTGTTGAATTTGATCAACAGATACAGATTTAAACTATAATTGAACACTAATATACCGCTAAGCATTCTGGGAAATCCCGTTTTTTAGTTTTGTTTTTGATTGTGGCACTGAGTTGTAATTCTTGTTGGTTTTGATAAACAGATACAGATTTAAACAATACTGTACATGGAATTTACATTTATAAATTCAAAGCATAGTTTAAATCTGTATCAGCAGGACAGGCAGTCCTGCTGCCTGGGAAACCCCGTCAAGCTGCATGCCAACAGCTCTTCTTTCAACTCTGTTGTGCCAACAACTAATTCCAAATCCAGTTTATTAAAGTGAGACCAAACCCAGGTTGAGACGGTAACTCCTCCTTCCAAAATCTCCCTGAAAATGGGCGTGTCGAGAGACAAGGAAGGGTGGAGGTAGAGTTGTGCTTTTGTTCACGCCTCCACCTGCAACAACCTAAAACAAATTAAACCTCTAGCCAACAACATACACCAAGCAACAACAAAGAATAAACATGTAGATGTATTTATCTATTCCACCCATTCCATCCAAAACCAAAGGCCTAAAAAAATGAAAATGAAAATAAAAATAAAACCGCTTGTCAGGAGTGAAATGCAGCACTTCCATATAAGGTATGCACTTCTCATCTCTGCAGGGGATTGGCTCTGCTTGAACCACCTGTGTGACATCACACATGAGCAGACATGTCACACATGAGCGTTTGCACAAATAAGAAAATTAAGGTGTAATCCACCAGTTCAACCCATAGAACTACCGTAAACACATTTTTAGACCAAATATTGCCAAATATTGCCAATTTACACAGATATGCACAATTATGTGAGAATAAACACAGCCATAGTGCTAGATAACATTTTAAACACATTCTAGGGAGTTTATCAGCTAAAAAAAGTTAATTTTGGGTTTAGTCGCACTTTAAAGTGAAACTAAACCCAGGTTGAGACGGTAACTCCTCCTTCCAAAATCTCCCTGAAAATGGGCGTGTCGAGAGACAAGGAAGGGTGGAGGTAGAGTTGTGCTTTTGTTCACGCCTCCACCTGCAACAACCTAAAACAAATTAAACCTCTAGCCAACAACATACACCAAGCAACAACAAAGAATAAACATGTAGATGTATTTATCTATTCCACCCATTCCATCCAAAACCAAAGGCCTAAAAAAATGAAAATGAAAAGAAAAATAAAACCGCTTGTCAGGAGTGAAATGCAGCACTTCCATATAAGGTATGCACTTCTCATCTCTGCAGGGGATTGGCTCTGCTTGAACCACCTGTGTGACATCACACATGAGCAGACATGTCACACATGAGCGTTTGCACAAATAAGAAAATTAAGGTGTAATCCACCAGTTCAACCCATAGAACTACCGTAAACACATTTTTAGACCAAATATTGCCAAATATTGCCAATTTACACAGATATGCACAATTATGTGAGAATAAACACAGCCATAGTGCTAGATAACATTTTAAACACATTCTAGGGAGTTTATCAGCTAAAAAAAGTCAATTTTGGGTTTAGTCGCACTTTAAATAATTCACGTTGAACGCCTTTTTTTTTGACAATAAGGGTTGATATCATTGGTTTGATAAACATTTTCTCATTGGTACTGATCCATTTAGAATTTCATGTCTGAGCAACAAATTGTATGAAATCCTCTGAACAGATCGTCGTTTGATTTTTAAGAGTGTACAAGCTTCAAGATAGTACCTCAATGTAGGATTGGTTATATGTTTGTCAATTTTTGCCATGTGGTAACCACGGTAGATGGATAATTCATGTTAAAAAAAAAAGTACCTTCAATATTTTGTTGCTGAGATTGTTGTTTTGCTACTATCACTTCAATAAAAATAAATACAAATCAGTCAGTGAGCAATATTCTGTCATCAGACCTTGAAATAAAGTCTGGAAAAAGTTAAGACTCATTATCCAGGTATCGTTATTTACAGTACAGCTATTATTTTCCATAATGTAATGATAAAAATAAAACTTTCATATATTTTAGATTCATTGCACACCAACTGAAATATTTCGGGTCTTTTATTGTTTTAATACTGATGATTTTGCTATACAGCTCATGAAAACCTAAAATTCCTATCTCAAAAAATTAGCATATCATGAAAACGTTCTCTAAACTAGCTATTAACCTAATCATCTGAATCAACAAATTAACTCTAAACACCTGCAAAAGATTCCTGAGGCTTTTAAAAACTCCCAGCCTGGTTCATTACTCAAAACCGCAATCATGGGTAAGACTGCCGACCTGACTGCTGTCCAGAAGGCCATCATTGACACCCTCAAGCAAGAGGGTAAGACACAGAAAGAAATTTCTGAATGAATAGGCTGTTCCCAGAGTGCTGTATCAAGGCACCTCAGTGGGAAGTCTGTGGGAAGGGAAAAGTGTGGCAGAAAACGCTGCACAACAAGAAGAGGTGACCGGACCCTGAGGAAGATTGTGGAGAAGGGCCGATTCCAGAGCCACTGTGCACAGGCGTGTGCAGGAAATGGGCTACAGGTGTAGCATTCCCCAGGTCAAGCCACTTTTGAACCAGAAACAGCGGCAGAAGCGCCTGACCTGGGCTACAGAGAAGCAGCACTGAACTGTTGCTCAGTTGTCCAAAGTACTTTTTTCAGATGAAAGCAAAGTTTGCATGTCATTCGGAAATCAAGGTGCCAGAGTCTGGAGGAAGACTGGGGAGAAGGAAATGCGAAAATGCCAGAAGTCCAGTGTCAAGTACCCACAGTCAGTGATGGTCTCGGGTGCCATGTCAGCTGCTGGTATTGGTCCACTGTGTTTTATCAAAGGGCAGGGTCAATGCAGCTGAAATTTCAGGAGATTTTGGAGCACTTCATGCTTCCATCTGCTGAAAAGCTTTATGGAGATGAAGATTTCATTTTTCAGCATGACCTGGCACCTGCTCACAGTGCCAAAACCACTGGTAAATGGTTTACTGACCATGGTATTACTGTGCTCAGTTGGCCTGCCAACTCTCCTGACCTGAACCCAACACTCTGGATGAGCTTAAGGCCGCTATCGAAGCATCCTGGGCCTCCATAACACCTCAGCAGTGCCACAGGCTGATTGCCTCCATGCCACTCCGCATTGAAGCAGTCATGTCTGCAAAAGGATTCCCGACCAAGTATTGAGTGCATAACTGAACATAATTATTTGAAGGTTGACTTTTTTTGTATTACAAACACTTTTTTATTGGTTGGATGAAATATGCTAATTTTTTGAGACAGGAATTTTGGGTTTTCATGAGCTGTATGCCAAAATCATCAGTATTAAAACAATAAAAGACCTGAAATATTTCAGTTGGTGTGCAATGAATCTAAAATATATGAAAGTTTTATTTTTATCATTACATTATGGAAAATACTGACCTTTATCACAATATGCTAATTCTTTGAGAAGGACCTGTACAGTGCTTTGTCATCTTCGTGCAAGACTGCTATAAAATAAATTTGCACCATCATACTGACCTCGAATGGGCTGTACTCTAAAATGATTAAAACACATATTTTATATGTTAAACTTAATATTGATTCATTTTTACTGGAAGTTAACAATAGTTCCATGTACACTCAAAAGCAGTTTTCTTGTCAACATACAGGATATTCAATACACTGACATCGACTACATGGAAGATAAGAAAGATTTCACGTATGACAAAGTCAATTTTAAGGAGCTTCCTCAGTTTGCTGATTATCTGCACGAGAAGGGGCAGAGGTACATCCTTATTCTGGTAAGAAACACTTTTTTTTTTTTTTATAAAACACTGTGGATGTGTGGCACAACAGCAAATATATCACCCAAATGCAAATACAAAAATAAATACATCTTCTCCAGACAACTTATCTTTCATTTCAGACTTCTGATAACTTACTTATTTTAATGACATCATTGAATAGTTTTTTTTTCCAGTCTAAAATCATGCTTGACATCACTTATTCACGAGCACTTATCATAATTTAAATTGAAAATAATGTGAATGCAATGTTTTGAGTAATGATTGGCTCATTCAGAATTCAAAAACTATTATTATTTTTATGTTATTACTTTAAAAATAAACTTCAGATTGTTGCACCATCACTTAAACATGGATCTAAATCAGTGTTGGTTCTGAAAATGAAATTACCAAAAAGTTCATGGGATTTACTGTAGCTTGCAGTAAATATTAAAACTGTCTTTCATATAATGTCTATGTTTAAACTAATTCTGATGTATGTATTCCATTACTTCCAGGATCCTGCAATAGCCACAGGGAAGAGGGTAGGGGGTGTTCCATACGAGTCCTATGACCGTGGGACTGCTAAGAACGCTTGGGTCACAGAGTCAGATGGAACCACTCCGCTGCTAGGAGAGGTGAGCTGAATTTGTTTCTGAAATACAAGGTTGTAAATCAAGCTGAATTCTGCAGAGCTTGACTTGATTTTTCTGTGATAGAGACAGGGGGTACAGGGGTTTGAATTGTGAGTAGTATGCTACTACTCCCTTTTTGGAGTCCTTGGAGGGGGTATTGGAGAGTGCGCCTCCTGGGGACTCCCTTGTTCTACTGGGGGACTTCAACGCTCACGTGGGCAATGACAGTGAGACCTGGAGGGGTGTGGTTGGGAGGAACGGCCCCCCTGATCTGAACCAGAGTGGTGTTCTGTTATTGGACTTCTGTGCTCGTCATGGATTGTCCATAACGAACACCATGTTTAAGCATAAGGGTGTCCATATGTGCTCTTGGCACCAGGACACCCTAGGTCGCAGTTCGATGATCGACTTTGTTGTCGTCTCATCTGATCTGCGGCCGCATGTCTTGGACACTCGGGTGAGGAGAGGGGCGGAGCTGTCTACTGACCACTACCTGGTGGTGAGTTGGCTCCGATGGTGGGGGAGGATGCCGGTCAGACCTGGCAGACCCAAACGTATCGTGAGGGTCTGCTGGGAACGTCTGGCAGAGTCTCCCGTAAGACGGAGCTTTAACTCCCACCTCCGGGAGAGCTTTGAACACGTTCCGAGGGAGGCGGGGGACATGGAGTCCGAGTGGGCCGTGTTCCGCGCCTCTATTGTCGAGGCAGCTTATCGGAGCTGTGGCCGCAAGGTTGTTGGTGCCTGTCGAGGTGGCAACCCTCGAACCCGGTGGTGGACACCGGCAGTGAGGGATGCTGTCAGGCTGAAGAAGGAGTCCTATTGGGCCTTTTTGGCTTGTGGGACCCCGGAAGCAGCTGATAGGTACCGGCAGTCCAAGCGGCATGCGGCTCGGGTGGTTGCTGAGGCAAAAACTCGGGCGTGGGAGGAGTTCGGAGAGGCCATGGAGAATGACTTCCGTACGGCTTCGAGGCGATTCTGGTCCACCATCCGGCGTCTCAGGGGGGGAAAGAGGTACGAGACCAACACCATTTATGGTGGAGGTGGCGTGCTGCTGACCTCAACTCGGGATGTTGTGAGTCGGTGGGCGGAATACTTCGAAGACCTCCTCAATCCTACTGGCACGTCTTCCACTGAGGAAGCAGAGCCTGGGGACTTTGGGTCGGGTTCTCTGATCTCTGGTGCTGAGGTCGCCGAGGTGGTTAAAAAGCTCCGCGGTGGCAAGGCTCCGGGGGTGGATGAGATTCGCCCGGAGTTCCTTAGGGCTCTGGATGTTGTAGGGTTGTGTTGGCTTACGCGACTCTGCAATATCGCGTGGACATCGGGGGCAGTTCCCTTGGATTGGCAGACTGGGGTGGTGGTTCCCCTATTCAAAAAGGGGGACCGTAGGGTGTGTTCCAACTATAGGGGGATCACACTCTTAAGCCTCCCTGGTAAGGTCTATTCAGGGGTTCTGGAGAGGAGGGTCCGTCGGATAGTCGAACCTCGGATTCAGGAGGAGCAGTGTGGTTTTCGTCCTGGTCGTGGAACACTGGACCAGCTCTACACCCTCAGCAGGGTCCTGGAGGGTGCGTGGGAGTTTGCCCAACCAGTTTACATGTGTTTTGTGGACTTGGAGAAGGCATTCGACCGCGTCCCTCGGGGGGTTCTGTGGGGGGTACTCCGGGAGTATGGGGTACCAGGCCCTTTGATAAGGGCTGTTAGGTCCCTGTACGACCGGTGTCAGAGCTTGGTCCGCATTGCCGGCAGTAAGTCAGGCTCGTTTCCGGTGAGAGTTGGACTCCGCCAAGGTTGCCCTTTGTCACCGATTCTGTTCATAACTTTTATGGACAGAATTTCTAGGCGCAGCCAAGGTGTTGAGAGGATCCGTTTTGGTGACCTTAGAATCGCTTCTCTGTTTTTTGCAGATGATGTGGTCCTATTGGCTTCATCAGCTCGTGATCTACAGCTTTCGCTGGAGCGGTTTGCAGCTGAATGCGATGCGGCCGGGATGAGGATCAGTTCCTCCAAATCCGAGGCCATGGTCTTGAGCCGGAAAAGGGTAGCATGCCCTCTCCGGGTCGGGGAGGAGGTCCTGCCCCAAGTGGAGGAGTTTAAGTATCTCGGGATCTTGTTCACGAATGAGGGAAAACTGGGGCGTGAGATCGATAGGCGGATAGGTGCAGCGTCCGCAGTGAAGCGGGCGCTGTACCGGTCTGTCGTGGTGAAGAGAGAGCTGAGTCAAAAGGCAAAGCTCTCAATTTACCGATCGATCTACGTTCCCACCCTCATCTATGGTCATGAGCTTTGGGTTATGACCGAAAGAACAAGATCTCGGATACAAGCGGCTGAAATGAGTTTTCTCCGCAGGGTGGCTGGACTCTCCCTTAGAGATAGGGTGAGAAGCTCAGTCATCCGGGAGGGACTCGGAGTAGAGCCGCTGCTTCTCCACATCGAGAGGAGCCAGTTGAGGTGGCTCGGGCATCTGGTTAGGATGCCTCCTGGACGCCTCCCTGGTGAGGTGTTCCGGGCACGTCCCACCGGGAGGAGACCCAGAGGAAGACCCAGGACGCGCTGGAGGGACTATGTTTCTCGGCTGGCCTGGGAACGCCTTGGGATTCCCCCGGAGGAGCTGCTCCAAGTGGCTGGGGAGAGGGAAGTCTGGGCCTCCCTACTTAGGCTGCTACCCCCGCGACCCGACCTTGGATAAGCGGAAGAAGATGGATGGATGGATGGATGGA
>JBBPBX010005996.1:7440-31869 GCA_038048925.1 Garcialebias charrua
CGTCATGTTTGCATAAGTGGATCCAAGTTTTAAACTCTGAGGATAATGATTTTGGCTGGAAGTGTTCAAAGCAGGCAGATTCTGCATGTTTTTATCATTTGAAGCTGTGAGATTATTATTGTTTCAACTCTGTTAGACGCTGTTGGAAGCATTCAGGTGAAGTTTTGTCAGCCGTGGTCTGTGGTGGTTCTGGTCCTGGTTCGGTCCAGTTCACGCAGACTCCTGTACAAAGCTTTGTTTGACCGCCGAGTCAAAAGCCTGAAAGCTAATTTAACATCTACAAGATTGCTGTTGTGGTATTTTACATTTTAGAGCAGGTCAAAGAAGCATATTACTGTTAGAACGTGTCGGATAGCGGTTCTGTTCAGACCCGAGTTTCTGATCCACGACAAAGTGGACCGGAACCGACCTTAAACGCGCTCCGAGAGAGTCCGTGTTTGTTCAACAGCTGCAGTGCTGTGTTACTGAGCGTAACTAAGTTGGCCTGTCTAGGTGTGTTCGCCGCATGTTTCAGAATTTTGGAAAGTTAATTTGTAGCGTCTGAGTTGTTTTAAGAGTCTATAAAGTTGTGGTCTGTTGTGCGAGCTAACGTTAGAGCTACGTGTCCAAGTACACGTTTGTTTATGAGCTGTGATTGGATGAAACGAGAGCTGTGTGCTGTCAATCACTCAAGTAGCGAACGCTGATTCGCTGTTGTGTGCTGTCAATCACTCGTAGCGAGCGCTGATTCGCTGTAGTGGGAACGCACGCCGTTGCGACAACCCACTTTGTCGTCATTTCCGGTACTTCATTGGTCGAAGGTTAGAAAACTACATTTACCATGGTTGCTTGGGAAAAGGACTACAAGCACTGTGATTGATTGGTTGACGTCACGTATCTGTGTAGCGAGCTCCGCCTCGCTCAGCACAGCAGAGCTGGTGACGCGCTGCGTCGACCCGCCTATTTGTGTCGTCATTTCCTGGTGCACTTTCAGTGACGAACAGTCACATTCACAAAAAACATCATAAAAAGTCAGCATTTTATGGTGAGTTACCAGCTTTTAATTTTGTTCTGTACACAAACAATAGCTCCTGTTTATTTTAAATAAAATATTTAGAATAACAGAGGTACGGACAAACATTTTTGCTTATTTTAAATACAAAGAATTTAAAATAACAAACAAAAGTACAGTTTTCACTCCAGATAACTAAAAATTTTTTCCTTTCTCTTCCTTTCTCTGACACATCATCTTCCACAGTTGTCCTGTGCACATTTAAACTTTCCTGTTTATTTCAAATAGTGAAAAGTTTAGAATAACGAATACAGAACATCTTTTATTTTGATTTTCACTGAAAATCCAGATAAAAGATGGCAGGCACAGAGGGTGAGACCCCTGACACCTCTGATACAGGGCAGCCTGTGCCACCTCAAGGCCACGACCCGACCAAAGCAGATTGGATCGAATGTGCCTTATTTTCACTCACAGGGCCCATCACAAACTACCATCAAGAGGAAGAACCCCATCATCAAAAAAGGGGGGCTTTCCAAAAGAAAAAGAAATATGGGTCCCAAGGAGACTCATATGAAAGAGGGTGGTCCCAGAGGGGACCCCCGAGCAATGCGCCAGCTCCTGCACCTCAAACTGAACAGTCTGGGGCGAGGAAAAACCCACAGAAGTTCCAGAAAAAAGGCCCTAAACCTCTGTCTTCAGAAGAGATGGAGAACATACGTCGGTTGTTAGAAAGTTTGAAAAAAACAAACAAGGAAAACAAACCTGGTGTGATGTGTAGCACTATCATTGATAGTGACTCAGAACACACAAATAACAGCAATGCCACGATTGCTGACAGTCACCAAGATACTGATGGTCAGGATGCTGACAATCAGGGTATAGACAGTCAACAAGATGTTGACTGTAACCATGACTTCATTGTTACGTCTTTTAACAAGAAAGCCATAATGTTCCCAAACAGGAGACCGCAACGAGATGCTAGGCTGCTAAATGCTACGCGTGCTGCAAGATAATAGCGCTGTGCTGAAACACGCCTAGGAATTTTAGTTCCGCGGCGCATATTCTCCCGTTAATAAAATTTAATGAGTGAAAAAATAACTGAAACGGTACGCAGGTGGACCGAACCGAACGTGCCGTACCGAAATGGTTCGGTACACCCATTACAACCCTACCATCTTCTGTCTGCATATACATGTACATTAACACCAACATATTACTACAAAAAACAATTTTAACGGCTGAAAAAAAATTCAAGTTATTCTGTTCTGAACAAAGGACAGCCTGTGATAAGTTATTTTTAATATCACCCATTCGAATTTAACAAAGTTAATTAACAGCTAAATCACCCTTCCAGTGCCAACCTTTAGGAGTTTTACCACTGTTATAAATGACAATTTATAAACTTTATTGTTGCTAAAAAATACTTGAACATTAAAAACCACATGATTGGTAATAATACAGTCAAACTGCCTGTTATAGAGAAGGCAGCATTTATATTTCATAATTATTTTTATGCCGTATGTCCTTCCTGACGCAACCATAGACTTCTGTGTGCAGCAGAGCTACTATCTAGGGCTCCCGGAGGAACAGATGGTGGGGGTTAAGGGCCTTGCTCAAGGGCCCAAAGTGGAACAAATGAGGGTGGAATCAGGTGTGTTTAACCATTCCCACCCACATGTTGATGTTGTCAGTACCGGGAGTTGAACCGGCGATCTTCCAATCACAGGCCCACCTTCTCTAACCTCTGCGCCACCACTCCTACAATAATGATTTAATACAGTGTAGGATTTAAATTTACAGATATTTATGATGAACTACAAACACCTAAAACTGACCCCTTCACAAAGATAACATTTGGAGGGTTTTGGAAAATAAATAAAAATCACACATTAAACAGAGACACACCTTTGTTATAGTTTTGTTCAAATATGCCTATTGTAGTATCCTGATGCATGTTCTATAATCCAGGTAGGAAAAAAAAGTTAAGTCTGGTATAGGAGTGGGCCATATCGTCTCGTTTATAATAATACCGGTGGATTTTTTGACACCGGTGAAAAAAATTATATCGCGGCATCCTATGATGACGTCATTTGACTGCGTCTAACTTGCTTTGTGCGATGGTGGTTTTGTGGAGGAACGATGGGCGAAGCAAAACAACACTGTGGACCGCGTGAAGCCGTGAAGCAGCAGACAGCAGCCGGTGTTCCGTGGAGACTGCCTTCATGTGGAGATGCCCTACATTTTGTTAATACGCATGCGCGCGCACACCGGACCCGAGGAGGAGGAACGAGCTAGCATTAAGGCCCCAATATACCCGTTTCTTTTGCCTCACGCCGCTCGGCGCCGTGGGAGCGCCGCGGCAAAAGCCTTTGATCACGGGCGTGAACGCGCCAAGGTCAAATTTTACTACGCCTACGCGCGCGCGTTGATAAACTGCCTCGCGTGTCAGCAAATGACCAATCAGCGACCTCAATTTGTCCTGCTCCGCGCGGCTGCTGCTGCTGGAGCCTGCACTCAGAGAGCTGCGCTTGCACAGAACTATATATGAACTGCCTGCGCGCTGCACACGCCGATCCAGCGGCGTGAGGCAAAAGAAACAGGTATATTGGGGCCTTTAGCCTCATAGCTGCATCCTCGTAGCTTCACCGGGCAGCCGGCTTTGAGCGATCAGAGGTCCCTGGAGCTCGCCTCGATGTCGGACTGGAAGCCGAAGACATCGGGGGACAACGAGCGAACTTGGAATAATAAAGCCGACAACCTTTTAGGATGTGCAGCTAAACCGGACTGCCCGGAGCTGCGGATTCGGGGGGGCTAAATGCTAACAGATGCAGCTGAAGACGGCGCGCACAAACGGTTTTCGGTAAGTTATTAAAACTTTTTCTGTCTCCAACTGTATGAAGTTAGGATACTAACAGTCCTTCCTGTAAAGGGTTTAAACTGCGTGGTGCTACAGAAAGCTGCGAAGCTCAGACGTAACGCAGGTGCTAACAGCTGGAGCTAACAGGCAAACTGATGACAGAAGCTGCCGCTCAAAGTAAGAAATTAATTTTTTTATTTACTGTATGCTCTTTTAAAATGTGTTAAAGTGTTAGAATAGTCATTACCGCACACGTACGTGTCAGTGGCGGCTGGTGCGGTATATATATTTTTGCTTGTTAAATATGAATATATTTTTTTGTATTCTGGTGACTGTTTATGAAAAGTCATTTTGAAATTACACATTTGTTTGGTTGATTCAATAAAAGGAGAAAATGTGAAATATCGTCTGTGATATCGTTATCGGGGTATTTCAAAAAATATATTGTGATATCATTTTTTGGCAATATCGCCCACCCCTAGTCTGGTACTCTGGACGTTTATACAATGTTTTGTTTTTTGAACCCGTCCAGAGGACCCTCTCCAGCTAATATACTGTAGTACAGGGGTCACCAACCTTTTTGAGACTGAGAGCTACTTCAGTGGGAAAAATTTGCACGGCTCACCTGTAATTAAAGTATTAATAATAATACATTTACACACGTGAATACATGACTGCCTGATCACATATTATCTGATCAGTATTATTAAAGACTCCACACAATGAGTAAAGATTTAGCTTGGTAAATATGATGAATTACTATTGATAATCAGTGATTAGAACTCTATAGAGAACTTGAATCCTCAGTTTGAATCTTTTTGGGCTCTTCTGTACGACTGTAAATTGTAGCTGTGACTGGGAGTGTGGATGGTTGTTTGTCTCTTTGTCTGTCTCTCTGATGGACTGGAGACCTGTCCTGGGTGTCCCCTGCCTTCACACAAAAGCAGCTGAGATTGGTTCCAGTCCTAAACAAGGGGGCATAACAGATGACTTATTAAAGCTACACTATGTAACTTTGTAATGCAGTCTGTAACTTTTCTAACAATATATTTTTAACATATTTCTTCACTCTGTCACTATCTACTGACAGACTGGTGTTAGACAAAGTAATCTCTGAAAAAAACTATAGTCCCCTTGCTTCTCTATCAGCATTTATAAAAACACTAAAAACACAGAGTGACCCGGACAATGACCAGCCAATAAAAACAGAGTTGTTTGTCACGCCCCAACCCACGCCCCCGCCTGTCCCAGCCCCAGCGCCGCGGCTCGTTCTCATTCAAAGGATTGCAAAGCGATGCAGGACTGTTTTGTATGTGACACAAATTTATTAAATATCCCTTCTTCATCCCAGAGCTGGACTTTTATTTTGTTTTTTTGCCAAAAGTCAAGTGATTGCTTCGCTTCATCCTTCACTGACAGGAATGAGGAAATGAGGAAGTCACGAGCGAATTAAATCATGTCCAACGTGGCTTCGTGAAGCTCTGCTGATTTCTGCTGGTTTTTGTGTTGTTGGACCAGTGATTCATGGTTTTATTATATTTTTTAGAACGTTTTATTAACATATAATCACAGAACGCAGCGTCTGCCACAGGACATGCGGAGGAGGCGGAGCATTCCAGACATTCCAAACCTGCACTGACAGAAATGAGGAAGTCACGAGCGAATTAAATCATGTCCAACGTGGCTTCGTGAAGCTCTGCTGATTACTGTTGTTTTTTGTGTTGTTGGACCAGTGCTTCATGGTTTTATTATATTTTTTAGAACGTTTTATTAACATATAAACACAGAATATTGAAGCGGCTCGAGCGCACATGCAGCAGGGGGCGGAGCAGAACTCAAGTTCAACAGAGAACGGACTGTGGCTGTGTAGCATTTAGCCCCCCCAGAATGCTTTTACCTGATGAAAATTTTTCTAAGTCCCAGCGTTCTCCAGAAATTACATAGTGAACCTTTAACTGATATTTAAACATAAAACACTATTTCTTTTATGTTAAACTCAATCTGTAACATTAGAAATTCATTGTGTTTTATGAATATTTTATTAACTGTTTTGTAGGAATGAACACATTTGTAACATTCATTCAAAATATGCCTTTTACTATTAACAAATCTGTAGCATTTTTAAGAGCCTACTGTATTAAGAATAAAATCTTCCAATCAAGCCCCGTTTGCACCAACTGTTGTGTTTGTAACATTTCAGATTAACTCTGAACTCTTGCTGATACAAAATATCAGTAATGTAATATAATAAACAAAGTGACATTTTTAAATGAATCATGTGACATTAGTATTGATCCTCAGATCTGCAGCATTTTTAATAATAAATAAATACTTTTATTTATAAAGCCCTTTAAAACAACCACAGCAGCAACAAAGTGTTGTACATATCAAATCATTTTAACTAATCAAAGCAGCGTTTACTCTTTTAAATAAATTATTTTTCACATATTTCATCATTGCTTCTTTCATTTTTCATTTTTCAAGTGACCCCCTCCAAATGCTGTAGGCACATGGACTTCAGCCCAGGTCAGCCCGTACATTAAAGCAGCCCAGGAAACAGTGACTTTCAAAATCACACAGAACCACTGCGGGATCTGAATCACAGTTTTGCCAAGACCCAAGGCCAGGCACCACCCTACTTCTGACTGGTTAGTAGGTCTATCTAGTGTGGTTGGGAGTGTAATGCGGCACCTCTGTTATATCCAGAGAAATGTCTGCTAAATCTCTTCTGCAGGTACACCAGCGATCCGGCACAGTGCCAGTCGAGTCAGATTTATTTGTATAGCACATTTAAAACAGCAACGGTTACAAAAGTGCTTAGCAGAGCGCCATCAGACCCTGCATGTCTGGTGAAAGATTCTACTTCCTTAGCTTGGATTTTGACTCAGGTATTGT
Organism: Garcialebias charrua; assembly: GCA_038048925.1. Lineage (NCBI taxonomy): Eukaryota > Metazoa > Chordata > Actinopteri > Cyprinodontiformes > Rivulidae > Garcialebias > Garcialebias charrua. Next base: position 14,184 of record JBBPBX010005996.1, read on the forward strand.
CCACCAGGGCTAGGTTAAAAACATTGATTTAATTGATTTTAGACTGACTACATTTAAATTTAGCAATATTGATTTATAGGAACTGAGATCGATTTTTCAACAATAATGTGAGTCACGTCCAGTTAAAGTTCAAGTGTGTGGCGCACAAACACGAAATGGTCGACAAAGGGAACACTGCGCTAAGCAAGTCATGTCAACTAAGATCTGATATCTGGAATAATAATAACACAAATAACATTTCAAAGCAATTACAGTATATATATTTTTTAATAGTAGTCATTGCAATAACCCTGAGCTGCCTGTTTTCAATCTACAAAGTATTTAGTTGTAAATGCAGTTCTTTCTATATAAAAGCTATTTTTAATAAAGCTTGACACACATTAAATTTAATATCTGTTTTGTTTGTGCTAACTTTCTAACATAATAAATATTCAGTTTTTCTCAAACGTAAATTAAAGCAATGAGCCAATGTTAAGTTTAATCTGCACAAACATTTTCAATCAGAGCTCAAAATGTTTAACTGTCCAAGAAATGTGCAAGGAAATAAACTAATATCACTCTACAGGCACATTTTGAGAGAGAGCACTTCACAAAGACACAGTCAGGCCGTGTGAGACTGAAGGAGGTTCCAACCATTTGTGTTCATTGCCCAGAACCAAATGAGAAGTCCAGCAGAACTTCCACTGACCAGTGATCACACATATTGTTCTAAAGTTCCTGATTTTCTACATTCACCTTATAATCTAGCTGTTTTTGCCATCGTATTTTAATTTGTAAAAAAAATAAAAAATATGTATGCCTCTTTTATAACGGTCTATTGTTGTCACTGTTGTCATCATTCTTTGTTAAAACCAGGTCTCTCTTGTAAATGAGTCCTCGAGGCTCAATGGGATTAACCTGCCTAAATAAAGGTTGAATGAATAAAGTAAACTTTGGTACGAACGTGTTAAATAATACACATCATATTTTTATATGATATTTTTATATCATTTTACACTATATGACTTTCTACTGTAATTTTATGCAGTTTTACTAAGTGTACTCCACTCCCAGGTGATTTCCATGCCAATTTGTCATCAATGATGACACCCAAAAACTTCACCTCACTCACTCTACAGATCTCAACACCCTCAATTATAAATGAAACATCTGCAGTTTTCTTTTTATTACTAAATATCATATAATAAGTTTTGTCTAGATTTAATGATAATTTATTTAGTTTAAACCAAGTTTGTATTTTGACAAGTTTGTATTTTGGTTTGAAAGCCAATTTTCCAAACGCATTGCATTGTTCCTGTTTTTGATTTTCTACATCTGCCTTATAATCTGTCTGATATCTTTGTTTTAACTTGTTAAAAAAAAATTCTGTATGCCTCTCTTATGATCGTCTATTGTTGATTGTTCAAGGAAAATCTGTTGCTGTTGTCATCATTCTTTGTACAGTTTGTAGCCAGGTCTCTCTTGTAAAATGAGTCCTCGAGGCTCAATGAGATGCATAAATAAAGGTTGAATGAAGAGTGCAGTTACAAAGTTTATATGAAGTTTCCTTTTATAAATATATTTGATTGAAATGTATTTTATATTTGGCAAAAAATAGAACTTCATAAAGTGCAACAAAATATATTTTATAACAATGTACTTGAAAGTATATTTAGATAAATATATTTATTTTACATTTCAGGTTCAGGAAGTGTTACGGCCAATCACAGAGGACAGGAAAACTGTAGCCAATCATGTGTCGTGGGCTGGATCCGCCCACCGACTGCCAAAATTCTGAACCGCGAGCGAGAGGGAGAGTCCATCAGTAGATACACCCTGATGCATGCTCAATAATCCAGGTAGAAAAATCTAAAAAAGCTAAGTCTGGTCCTCTGGACATTCAAAAAACAAAACAAAACAAAGCAAAAAAACTGTAGAAACGTTTCGTCTTTCGTCCGAAAGACTTCCTCAGTCTGAGAAGCTGTATTCAGCTCAGTCTTATAAATAGCACCCTCCCACAGTGGATCAACCAGTTGGCTGATGACAGCCTGAAACCAGCTGCTCACATGAGCAAGGAGGACCATCAGCCTGACGATGGATCGTTAACACCCTGATGGTTGTTTGCTATTCACAGAGGGCTGAGTGATACTAGCAATAACAGCATTGTAAGTGGGGGACAGTTGAACCCGGAGGCCTCCACCTCTGTTTAATGATGGACGGTTTCTTTTCACAAAGATGGCCTCCTTTACTCCTCTCTCAAACCATTGTTCCTCTCTATCAAGGATGTGAACATCTTCATCCCTGAAAGAGTGACCGCTGGCCTGGAGATGAGTGTAGACCGCAGAGTCCTGACCTGATGATGTTGATCTTCTGTGCTGGGCCATCCTTTTGGCCAGTGGCTGTTTAGTTTCCCCGATGTAAGACTGATCACAGCCCTCCTGACACTGAACAGCATACACAATATTACTCTGTTTGTGCCGGGGGACTGGATCTTTGGGATGAACCAGTCTTTGCCGTAATGTATTTTGGGGTTTAAAAGCCACTGGGACGTTGTGTTTAGAAAATAAACGTCTCAATGTCTCTGAAACTCCCGCAACATACGGAATGACCACTGGTCTGGGTCTGGGTTCCTTCTTTTCACCTGATGGCTGGCTAGAGTCCTGTTTGGGTTTCTTCTCTGCTTTCAGGAAGGCCCAGTTAGGATATCCACATTTCTCTAGAGCCTGTTTTGTGTGTGATTTCTCCTTCTGTCTGGCTCCTGAGTTAGTGGGGACGCTGTCTGCTCTGTGGTACAGAGTCCTGATGACTCCTAACTTGTGCTCCAGAGGGTGATGGGAGTCAAACTGTAAATACTGGTCTGTGTGGGTGGGTTTGCGGTACACCTCAGTTTGCAAATTTCCTCTATCAGAAACTGAGACCTCACAGTCCAAGAAAGCCAACCTGCCATTTTTTACATCTTCTCGTGTGAACTTGATATATTTATCCACAGAGTTGATGTGATCAGTGAAATGTTGGACTTCCTGAGATTTAATTTTAACCCAGGTGTCGTCAACATACCTGAACCAATGACTTGGTGGTCTCCCTGAAAAGGATGTCAAAGCTCTCTTTTCTACCTCCTCCATGTACAGGTTGGCAACAATAGGAGAAACTGGAGACCCCATAGCACACCCATGTTTCTGCCTATAATATTGCTCCCCATATGTGAAGTAGGTTGACTGCAGGCACAGTTTCAAGAGTTGACACAGCTGTTCTGTAGAAAGTGTGGTCCTGTTGCTCAGAGTGGTGTCTGATTTTAACCTTAAACAGACCACCTCTACTGCCTCATCAACAGGAATGCACGTAAAGAGTGATGTAACATCAAAAGAGACCATTGTTTCATCAGTCTCCATGATGACATCCCTCACCTTATCCACAAAGTCCATGGTGTTCTGTATGTGGTGTTCTGAGCTGCCAACTAAAGGGATGAGTACAGATGCCAGATATTTGGAAACATTGTAAGTGACCGAGTTAATCATGCTAACAATTGGTCTTAAAGGTACACCTTGTTTGTGGATTTTGGGTAAACCATACAGACTTGGCGTGGCCTCCCCTGGGTACAGTCTGTGGTACAGAATACTGTCAATAGCCTTGTCCTGCTTCAAAATTTTCAGGCAATCTATCAACTTCTTCTTGTAACCACTTCCTGGATCTCTTTTCAGCGGTTCATAAGTGGTTAAGTCACTAAGGAGTGACATAACTTTCTCATGATAGTCTTTCTGGTTCAAAATCACTGTGCACCTTCCTTTGTCTGCTGGGAGAATTATGATGTTTTTGTCTTTGCTAAGAGTGGTGAGTGCATCCCTCTCTTCTCTACTGATGTTGGAAGGTGGTGGTTTGGCATTACTGAGACAGGCTGAAACTTTGACTCTGAGTTGTTCTGCTTCAATGTCTTTAATTTTGTTGTTACGGATGACTGACTCAGTGGCTGTGATCATCTCCACCAACGGAACTCTACTTGGTGCCACTGCAAAGTTTAGTCCCCTGGCAAGAATCTCGGTCTCCGGCTGGGTGAGCTGTCTGTCATATAAATTCTTCACCCACTTTTCTGTCTCCCTGGCATATAGCTGTGTAGCGGAGTGTATTCAGTAGATACATTTTGCACTCGTGTGCACGTAGTAGTTCGCGCGGGCGTGCTTGCGCTCGGATCTCTTTTCTACGCTCGTGCACATCCCCATTACGCGCGCGGGTCTGATTTGCGCTCTCGCGGGTCTGATTTGCGCTCTCGCGGGTCTCAGTTGTTCTCTCGAGGGTATGTACCGGTATTTGCTCTCGCGAGATTTGTATTTGTTCTTGCGGGAATTGACATGAATTTGATCCCATAGAAGTCACTACCATAGTTGCAAGCTAGCGCACGACACAGAGGTGTCTCTGCCCTCCTCCCTCTGCCCTGTCGACAAAAACTTCAAAAGAGATGAGCGCCTGCTGAGCCAAGTGATCGAGGAGGAACACTGTTTCTAAGGGGCCGTTTACACGGCGCATATTTTGAGTGAAACCGCTCCTTTCTCTCTGCGTTTCTACTTATCATTTACACGAGTCCACTAGCCCCCCCTCTTTGAATCCGATTTTGAACTCACCCTCCAGAGTGGATCTTTTTTGCTGACCCCCCCGTTGATAACATAAACATCTCCCACTGAGCTTTTGTTTGAAATACGTGCGCGTAGCACGCACGCGCAAACAGCTGGCATTTCTATCAACAATAATGGAGGTGGACAGGCACCGCTTTCTGAACTACAACTGATGGAAAATATTTGGAGTCTCATATTTAATTAATCTACACCTGAATTACCTGCATCTGTGTTGGAAGAGACACAGCTGGATCCAGTTGTCGCTGTTTATTGAACAAGGCAGGCGGACATTTCACGTGTCACACTGCACAATGCACCTGTGCAGGGGAACTCGCAGCGGTCTTCACGGACATCTTTAACATCTCACTGAGCCAGGCCATCGTCCCCACCTGTTTCAAAGCCACCACCATCATCCCTGTCCCAAAGAAGGCAACGCCCGCATGCCTCAATGACTATCGCCCAGTAGCACTCACCCCCATCCTGATGAAGTGCTTTGAACGGCTAGTCATGAAAAGCATCACATCTGTCCTCCCTGACTCCCTGGATCCCTTCCAATTTGCATACCGACCTAATCGCTCAACCGACGATGCCATCTCCTCTGCCCTTCACACAGCTCTCACACATCTGGACACGAAGGACTCCTATGTTAGAATGTTGTTCATCGACTTCAGCTCGGCATTTAACACCATCATCCCCCAACAGCTCATCCTTAAACTGGACAGTCTGGGGCTGAACACCTCAATGTGTAACTGGCTGCTAGACTTCCTGACCGGGAGACCACAGACAGTGCGGGTCGGGAGTAACACATCTAGCACCATCACATTGAACACAGGGGCCCCACAAGGATGTGTGCTGAGCCCCCTTCTATTCACCCTGCTAACACACGACTGCACACCATCGTACAGCTCCAACCACTTCATCAAGTTTGCGGACGACACAACAGTGGTGGGTCTCATCAGCAACAACGATGAGACGGACTACAGGAACGAGGTGAGCCGCCTGGCCTTGTGGTGCGGACACAACAATCTCACTCTCAACGTGGAGAAGACAAAGGAGATTGTTGTGGACTTCAGGAAGAAGGATGCCCAACATGCCCCTCTGACCATCAACAGCACCGCAGTGGAGAGAGTAGACAGCACCAAGTTCCTGGGAGTGCACGTCTCAAAGGACCTGTCCTGGAGCAGGAACACTGCAGCACTGGCAAAGAAGGCTCACCAGCGTCTCTACTTTCTCCGCAAGCTGAAAAGGGCTGGAGCTTCAACCCCCATCATGAGCACCTTCTACAGAGGTGCCATAGAAAGTGTCCTGACCAGCTGCATCACTGTGTGGTTTGGTGCATGTACTGCATCCTGCCGCAAGAGCCTCCAGCGCATTGTGAGAGCAGCTGAGAAGATCGTGGGCACCTCCTTGCCCTCACTGCAGGACTTACACAGCAAACGCCTCACTCGGAAAGCCCTCTGCATGGCAGGTGATCCCACACACCCACTACACAGCTGCTTCAGACTGCTGCCATCAGGGAGGAGACTGAGGAGTCTCCAGGCTCGAACCAGCAGACTGAGAGACAGCTCTGTTCATCAGGCAGTCAGGATGCTAAACACTCTGCCTGCTCTGCCCCCCCTCCCATTTGAACTGCCTTAACACTAAAACTTTCTCACACATTACCACACAACACAAAGATTTTAACACTGGACTCTGTGTCATCAAACGGGTTATTCACTAAACTCTCGGTCATGTGCTCATACAGTTTGCACTACTTCTCATACTTGCACTAATGTTTGTATTACATCACTGCCTATAATCATAATACTGTTTACATTCTCTGTTTACATTTATTAATACTGTTTACTTTTATTACTACTGCTTACATGTAATTACTACTGTTTACATTTACACTACTCTAATATCTACACCACTGCTGATACATATACAGTGTGCTCTGAACGGTCTTATTTAGGGATGCCCAATGTGCCTTACTGCATATGCCACTTTTTGCCTCTATAACAACATCAACTACTACCTCATACATATACTGTGTACATTAACTCATACGCTGCTTTGCCACTTTGCAAATGTCAATGCTAGAAACCTTTAGTTTATTTTAGTTATACTTTTTATACTCTTTTTTTATACTAGTATGCAAAAACTCAGGACAGTATTATGTTCATTAAATGTTTAATGTTTTAGTTTTAGAGTTGGTGTAAATTTTCATACTCTTATACCACTATGCAAAAAACTCAGGACAGTGTTAGTTTTACTATTTTATGCTTATGTCTATTATTATATGTTTCAGTGTTTCAATGTTTAGATGTTTACTGTTGCACCGAGGGACTGAGAGAAACGCAATTTCGGTCCTGTGTATGTCCTGTACAGTACATATTGCAGATCTGACAATAAAGTTGACTTTGACTTTGACAATATGTGCTAAATAAGAACAGTTTTAACAATAATAAACAATATTTATGTTAGCGTGGGAGAAATATATAGTTATCTGAGCTAAATTAATCTATCTGGACTCAAGTTATGTGATTTAAACGATGCATAACATGCTGCATGTTTAAAGTTGAAAATGAAGACACCAGGTTTATTTTTTATTTATTTATTCAACACCACAAACTGTATGTCACACAAACACTGAGAATTTAACTGAACACACTATTAAAACACGTTAACCGAACTGTAAATACGTTATTGAACTGGACTCTGTTGTTTTCATCATGGATTCTGGTCTGGTCCGATCCGAACCGGTCCGCTTGGTGAAAGGACAGCTGCTCGACCTCGCAGAAAAAAAAAATAAAAAATCAGTTGGTTGTTGTGTGATCAAAGTAAACACAAGCAAACATTATTAAGAACGTTGTTTACCTGCTGAAAATCAGCTGTTCATGGAGTAAAGTCCGACATGTTGACCGAGTTCTGGTCCACTCAGCGTCTGGTGTGGAGTTTGTTAGATGAAGAGGTCCCGCTTGGCGTCAAATCTGTCGACTCTTGTCCAAAATTCAGCTTTAACTTGTTGATAAGTTGTTGTTAGCTGAACTTTTAGCACAAAAGAAAGCAGCAGACTGCCAGCAGAGTGAAGCAGCACGCATGCGCATTAGGTGAAGGTTCAAAAATTTACAGCGCCAACTAATGACCCGGCATGGTAACTACACTGGAAATACAAATCTTTTGCTCTAATTAACATACCCAAAACCTCCGTTTCCCCCCACCGTGTCCGTGTAAACAGGGCCTTAAAGTCAAGTCAACTTTACTTGTAGAGCACATTTAAAACAGAAACTGATATCAAAGTGCTTAACAACAACAATGGGAGTAAAATTAATGGAAAAGTACAAAACACTAAAGAGAAATGATGTCATCCAACATGCCACTGACCCCCCCGAAAACAAAAACTTTTTGCATCTACACAACTCACGTAAATGACATATTTTAGTTTGAAATCGGCACATTTCTGTGAAAAGCGACTAGTTTACAGGCATGGACTAAACTGAAACTAAAGCAAGGGTTAAATTCATTATTTTATTTTAACAGTTTAATTTTGTGTTCTAACGGGCAGCCGTGGCGTAGTGGTAATGGCAGTCGTCCCCCGATCGGAAGGTTGGAGGTTAGAATCCCGGTTCCCCACACCATGTGTCGTTGTGTCCCTGGGCAAGACACTTAACCCTGAGTTGCTCCCGGTAGGACTGGATGGCGCCTTACATGGCAGTCTGCCGCTACCGGTGCATGAATGTGTGTACGGTATGAATGGGTGGATGGTTGGTATTGTAAAGCGCATTTGGGCCCCTCATAGGGGACTGGAAACCATTTAATGTTCATGTGTTTAACACAAAAACAAAAAAACATATTTCTTGTGTGAATCTCATTTTTCATTTCATTTATTTATTTAAGTTAGGACAATGCATATTAATCAACATGACAGCAGTAAGCATCAATGTAAATATGCCGGAGTTAGCACAATAGCTAATTTGCATCCGTTGTCCTAAGGCAGGTAAGAATCAGCAGTACACTGTAAAAAATAATTTACAGGTCACATCACAACTAGAGAGACAAACACCCCCATCATTCAGTGCATCATAGCATCCAGCTGAAAAACTGATTTGACACTTTCAGTCTGCAAGACTTCTCCCTCCTGGCTGGGGATGCCCAAAGTCCACAGCAAACTTCACTTTTTCTTCAAAATACCCCCCCTCCAAACTTCCTTTCCTCATCGTGTCTCCACAAAGCAGATCACATTAGTGAAATGGCTCGCCTGTCTTTTTCCACTGTCGTTATAATTATTGCAGAAATCATCTTCAGATCTCCCCCTCCCTCCACACAGCCCCAATTGTCCACCATCAGCAGCTCTTCACACAATTTATATCTGAAAAGGACAAGAAAATCTTGGAACTTGAAAACAAAGTGGATGTTATAGAGAGGATTTTGAGACAAGAAAACTTGGTGATATCGGGATTAGAAGTTAAACCTAGATCCTATACTAAAGCCGTTACTGGTATGGATACCACAGAAGATGCAATGCCTCAGGATCTACAATCTCTGGAAGACCAAGTGGTGACTTTCTTACAAGATAAAGATATTAATATTACTCAAGACGATCTATCCATGTGTTACACCTTGCCAAACAAGTCTAACAGACCACAGTCCGTGAAGATCCACAACTTCTCCTCCTCCACCATCACCCTCAGCACTGGCTCTCCTCAAGGATGTGTGCTGAGCCCTCTTCTGTTCACTCTGCTCACATATGATTGTACAGCCACACATCCAGGCTGTCATATTGTTAAGTTTGCAGATGATACAGCTGTGGTGGGATGCATCACAGATAATGATGAATCCAGCTACAGACAGGAGGTGGAACATCTGGAGAGCTGGTGCAAAGAGAACAACCTTCACATGAATGTGAAGAAGACGAAGGAGATGATTGTGGACTTCAGAAGGAACAAACACACCCACACCCCACTGTATATAGGTGGATCTGCGGTGGAGGTGGTCTCCAGCTACAAGTACCTGGGTGTACACTTGAATGATAACCTCAGCTGGAGCAATAACACCACCAGCCTGATCAAGAAAGGTCATCAGAGACTCTACTTCCTCAGACGGCTGAGACGAGCCGGTCTGAGAAGCTCAGTCCTCACCTCGTTCTACAGGTGTGCAGTGGAGAGCGTCCTGTGCTCCAGCATCAACGTGTGGCATGGAGGCTGCACAGTTGCAGAGAGGAAAGCTCTACAAAGAGTGGTGAAGGCTGCACAGAAGTCTGTGGGAGTCAGTCTCCCCACCATCACAGACATTTACACCTCCAGATGCAGAAAAAGAGCCACCTGCATCATGAAAGACCTCACTCACCCAGCACACTCACTCTTTGCACCACTCCCCTCGGGACGGAGGTTGAGGAGCATCAAATGTAGAACCACTAGACTGAGGAACAGCTTCTACCCTGAGGCTGTCAGACTCATGAATAAATAAATAATAAGAATAAACACTGCAAAATGTCACATCATGCTGATACTGATCTGTTTCTTGTTGCTGCGTTCATCTGTGACTATCTGCGTTCATCTGTGACCATCTGCTCATGTTCGTGCTGCTGTTTATAATGATGTTTTTCTACTACATTAGGGCTTAGTGTATTACTAGCTGATGTCTCTCTTAGTTAATCCTAGATGTTATTATTGTTTTTCTCTTGCATTTGTTGTTGGATGTAACTGGGACCCTGTGTACATAATCTCGTTTTCAACACATGTACTACATGCGGTGCAAATGACAATAAATTCTCTCTGACTCTGACTCTCTCTAACAAAAGCAAACCTGCTATAATTGTTAGATTTGTTAGCAGGACATGATGCAGAGAAGAAAGGTAGATGTTTTATGTGTCCAAGTGACCAAGTGGAAGGGCAGCAAGGCTCGCAGTATTGGAGCAGGGTTTAAACTGTTTTACCATGGTGTGGATAGAAAGAGAAATGGAGTAGGGGTGGTCCTGAAGGAGGAGTTGGCAAAGAATGTAGTAGAGGTGAAGAGAGTGTCAGATAGGGTGATGTGTCTAAAGGTAGAAGTAGAAGGTCTGATGCTAAACATAGTAAGTGGTTATGCTCCACAGGTTGGATGTGATGAGGAGGAGAAAGATAAATTTTGGAAAGATTTGGATGAAGTGATAGAGAGTATTCCCAGGGAGGAAAGAGTGGTGATTGGAGCAGACCTGAATGGACATGTTGGTGAAGGAAACAGAGGGGATGAGGAAGTGATGGGTAGGTTTGGTGTCAAGGAAAGAAACCAGGAAGGACAGATGGTGGTGGATTTTGCCAAGAGAATGGAAATGGCTATAGTCAATACCTATTTCCAAAAGAGGGAGGAACATAGAGTGACCTATAAGAGTGGAGGAAGGAGTACACAGGTCGACTACATTCTGTGTAGAAGAGGAAACCTGAAGGAGATTGGAGACTGTAAGGTTGTGGCAGGGGAGAGTGTGGCCAGACAGCATCGGATGGTTGTGTGTAGAATGACTGTTGTTGCGAAGAAGAGAAAAAGAGTAAAATCAGAGAAGAAGACCAAATGGTGGAAGCTAAAGAAGGAAGAATGTTGTGAGAAATTCAGAGAGGAGCTGTTAAAGCTCCACTGACATGTTCTTTTAACTTTTCAAAAAATGGCACAACATATATAAATATTAAGATAGACCTCTGACCGTTTTTGCTAAAATAATGTTCAATGAATGAAATTTCCTCTCAAAATATTTTAAATTTAGCGCCGTTTTTTTAGACCATAAATCCGGATTTTCCGGTCACGTGTCAGCATTACCGATTTGACGTCACGTCCGATACTGAACTCTGCTCAAACCGTACATTGAATGGACAAAAATATAAACGCATCCGTCGAATTTAGCCAATTAAAACTACATTTTAGCGATTTGGCTTCAGTTTGGGGAAAAAAAAGTTATTTTGAGTGATGCACAACGAACGGAAAGGTTTATATTCTCCGTGTTGCTTCTGTAAGAGTTATCACGATAGCTCTGCTGCCATCTGGTGCTCAATGTGAAACCTCCCTTGAAAAAAAAAAGCAAAACGGAGAATATAAACCTTTCCGTTCGTTGTGCATCACTCAAAATAACTTTTTTTTCCCCAAACTGAAGCCAAATCGCTAAAATGTAGTTTTAATTGGCTAAATTCGACGGATGCGTTTATATTTTTGTCCATTCAATGTACGGTTTGAGCAGAGTTCAGTATCGGACGTGACGTCAAATCGGTAATGCTGACACGTGACCGGAAAATCCGGATTTATGGTCTAAAAAAACGGCGCTAAATTTAAAATATTTTGAGAGGAAATTTCATTCATTGAACATTATTTTAGCAAAAACGGTCAGAGGTCTATCTTAATATTTATATATGTTGTGCCATTTTTTGAAAAGTTAAAAGAACATGTCAGTGGAGCTTTAAAGGCTCTGGGTGGTAAGAAAGAGCTTCCAAGTGACTGGGCTACTACAGCAACAGTAATTAGAGAGACAGGTAGGAAGGTACTTGGTGTGTCATCTGGACAGAGAATGGATGATAAGGAAACCTGGTGGTGGAATAGTGAAGTGCAGGACGCCATTCAAAGAAAGAGATTAGCCAAGAAGAAATATGACAGTGAGAGGACTGAAGAGAGGAGACAGGAATATAAGGAGATGGGACATAGAGCAAAGAGGGAAGTAGCTAAGGCAAAGCAGAGGGCGTACAATGAGTTATATGGGAGACTGGACACTAAAGAGGGCGAGAAGGACTTGTACCGATTGGCAAGACAGAGGGATCAGGCTGGAAAGGATGTGCAGCAGGTTAGGCTTATTAAAGATGGGAATGGGAATGTTCTAACAAGTGAGGAGTGTGTGATGGGAAGATGGAAGGATTACTTTGAGGAGCTAATGAATGAAGAGAATGAAAGAGAAAGAAGAGTGGAGGTAATAGAAACGGTGGACCAGGAAGTGGGAAAGATTAGTGAGGGTGAAGTCCGGAAAGCTCTGAAAAGAATGAAGAAGGGGAAGGCAGTAGGACCTGATGACATACCAGTGGAGGTTTGGAAATGTCTCGGAGAGATGGCAGTGAGGTTTTTGACTCAAATATTTAATGGAATATTTGAGGGTGAGAAAATGCCTGAGGAATGGAGAAGAAGTGTGCTGGTTCCCATTTTTAAGAACAAGGGTGATGTACAGAGTTGTAGCAACTACAGGGGAATTAAGTTGATGAGCCACACAATGAAGATCTGGGAGAGAGTTGTGGAAGCAAGACTTAGACAAGATGTAACTATCTGTGAGCAGCAGTATGGTTTCATGCCAAGAAAGAGCACCACAGATGCCATCTTTGCTTTGAGGATGTTGATAGAGAAGTACAGAGAGGGTCAGAAAGAACTCCATTGTGTGTTTGTGGATTTAGAAAAAGCATATGACAGGGTACCAAGAGAAGAGGTGTGGTATTGCATGAGGAAATCTGGAGTGGCAGAAAAGTATGTTAGACTGGTACAGGACATGTATGAGGACAGCAGGACAGTGGTGAGATGTGCTGTGGGTGTGACAGATACCTTCAAGGTGGAGGTGGGATTGCATCAAGGATCGGCTCTGAGCCCCTTCTTGTTTGCTCTGGTGATGGACCGACTAACAGATGAGGTCAGGCAGGAATCCCCATGGACTATGATGTTTGCAGATGACATTGTGATCTGTGGTGAGAACAGGGAACAAGTGGAAGAGAACTTGGAGAGGTGGAGGTATGCTCTTGAAAGAAGAGGAATGAAAGTCAGTCGTAGTAAGACAGAGTACATGTGTGTGAATGAGAGGGAGGCCAGTGGAACAGTGAGGCTACAAGGAGCAGAGGTCACAAAGGTGCAGGACTTCAAGTACTTGGGGTCCACTGTACAGGAAAATGGGGAATGTGGTAAAGAGGTGAAAAAGAGAGTCCAGGCAGGATGGAGTGGATGGAGAAAAGTTTATAATATAATAATAATAATAAACTTTATTTGTATAGCACCTTCCACAATGCCTTGCATTGACCAAGGTGCTTAACAGGATAAAAAGAAGAATAAACGGGAACAATAAATCAATGAAAATAGAATAAGAAACCACAGCGATAAAAGAAGGCAATGGAAATAAAAAATGCTACATACTAAAATAACACAAGTAATAAAAGTTACATACAGAAAGCTTTTTTGAACAAGTGGAAATAAAAATGCAATTGAAATAAAGATGCTACATACTAAAATACAAAATAATAAAAGTTACACACTGAAAGCTTTTTTGAACAAGTGGGTCTTCAATTTGGTTTTGAACAGAGTCGGATCGGAGGTGGCACGCAGCTCAAGGGGGAGGCTGTTCCAGGCTTTTGGGCCGGCGACAGAAAATGACCGGTCTCCCCATTGCTTGTACCTCGAGCGAGGCACCTCCAGCAGGTGTTGACTGGCAGATCGTAAGTCCCTGCCAGGCTGATGGACTTTCAGAAGTTCTGAGATGTAGAGGGGAGCAAGTCCATTCAGAGCTTTGAAAACAAACAGCAGCAACTTGAACTGTATCCTGAACTGAACTGGGAGCCAGTGTAGAGAGGACAGGACAGGAGTGATGTGTTCATATTTTCGTGTGTTGGTCAAAAAGCGCGCGGCAGAGTTCTGTACAAGCTGTAAACGGGAGATGGAGGATTGATTAATGCCAAGATACAAAGCATTACAATAATCAAGTCTGGAGGTCACAAAGGCATGGATGGCCTTCTCCAGATCACCACGACTAAGAAATGACTTGACTTTGGAGAGCAGACGGAGCTGAAAGAAGCTGGTCTTGACAACAGAACTGATCTGTTTATCAAACTTTAAATTGGAGTCAAGCTGCACTCCAAGATTTCTGACCACCGAGTTGAAGTGGGGGAGGGGAAAACCAACACTGGGACTGGGAAGGATGTTGCTGGTGTCATCAGGTGCACCAAACAAAATGCATTCAGTTTTATCTGTGTTTAGGTGGAGGAAGTTTTGAGAGAGCCAGTGCTTAATGTCATTTAAGCAGTTGACAAGAGTGTTTGAACTGAGTGAGGGGTTGGGAGTGACTGGCAGATAGATTTGTAAATCGTCTGCATACATGTGAAAAGACAGGTTATGACGTGCAATGATTGATCCTAATGGCAGCATGTAAAGAGAGAAGAGGACTGGCCCTAGAATAGATCCCTGTGGTACGCCAGAGGTCAGAGGGGTTGATGAAGAGGAGGACAGATCGCCTATCATGACAGAAAAAGTTCTCCCAGACAGGTAAGATTTGAACCACTCAAGCACAGCTCCCTGGAGGCCAACCTGCTGAGACAAGCGGTTGATTAGTACCTGATGGTCGACGGTGTCAAAAGCTGCTGAGAGGTCTAACATCACCAGCAGAGCAGGGTTTTTTGCATCCAGGGACAGAAGAATGTCATTCTGTACTTTGAGCAGTGCAGATTCAGTACTGTGACGAGCTCGAAAACCTGACTGAAATTTTTCAAACAGGTTGTTGAGTTCTAGAAAAGATTGAAGTTGAATAAAAACAATCTTTTCTAGGACCTTTGATAGAAATGACAGATGGGAAACTGGCCTGAAATTAGAGAGAGCTGTAGGATCTAGGCCTGGTTTTTTTAGAAGAGGCCTGACCACAGCATGTTTGAAAGCAGATGGCACAAAACCTGAAGTTAGACAGCTGTTGATAAATGACAAAACACAAGGACCAATTACATCAAAGCATTGTTTGAACATTTTAGAGGGAATGATGTCCAGAGAACAGTTTGTTGGTTTCATCTGCTGAACCACCTTGGTGAGTTGAGGCAGTGAGACGAGATCAAACTGGTCAAAAACAGCAGTGGTTATTGTAGAGGTACATGACAGGATGGTGTTGGATGAACTGACAATGTTCTGTCTGATAGAGTCTATTTTGTTGACAAAATAGCTCTGAAAGTCATCGCAGGTAGACTGTGTGGCAGTTTTCAGAACATTGACAGATGGATTGATGACAGACTGGAGTGTGCTGAAAAGCGTCCTCGGCCGGTTGGAGCTGGTGGAGATTAAGTTGGAGAGGTACTGTGACTTGGCCTGTTTCACAGCATTATGATACTCACAGAGGCAGTCTCTCAGTATTCCCTGAGATACATGAAGTCGGTCGCGCTTCCATTTTCGCTCTGCTTGTCTGCAACGTTGTCGAAGAGCTCGCGTCGTTTCGTTGAGCCATGGTGATGGTCTGTTTTTTGAAGATGCCTGTTTGAGAGGAGCGATGGAGTCCATGATCGTCGTGCAGGTGTGATAGAAGGAGCTGATGAAGTCCTCAGGATGTAGAGATGGGTCCAGACTGACAGCAGAGCAGAATTCAGTGCTCTTAAAGGCATCAGTAAACTCATTTGGAGTTAATGGGTTGATGGAGCGGCAGAAACGTGCTGGGAGAATAGCCTTTGGTGCAGGAGTGGTGAAAAATTCAAATAATATGGGAAAATGGTCTGAGATACAGGTGTCCAGGATCTCCACAGCAGGTATTTGAAGGCCGTGGGAGATAATTAAATCCAGTGTATGACCCAGGGTGTGTGTGGCCCCCGAGATCGACTGTGACAGGTTAAAAGAGTCCAGGAGGTTCTGAAACTCACATCCAAGCTGATTACTTGGGCAGCAGGTGTGCACGTTGAAGTCTCCACAGAAAAGCCAAGAGTCAAACTTTGGTAGCAAGTCCGCCAGTAGTTCTGAAAACTCACTGACAAAGTTTCAGTTTGGTGTTTCAGGAGTGATTTGTGACAAAAAGGTGTCAGCAAAGGTCAAAGGAAAAGTTTACAAGACAGTGGTGAGACCAGCTATGTTGTATGGTCTGGAGACAGTGGCATTGACAAAAAGACAGGAGAAAGAACTGGAAGTGGCAGAAATGAAGATGCTGAGGTTCTCCTTAGGAGTGACAAGGATGGATAAGATCAGGAATGAGATCATCAGAGGTACAGCACATGTTAAACAACTGGGAGATAAAGTTAGGGAGGCCAGACTGAGATGGTTTGGACATGTCCAGAGGAGGGACAGTGGGTATATTGGTAGAAGGATGTTAGAAATGCAGCTGCCAGGAAAAAGACAAAGAGGGAGACCAAAGAGGAGATATATGGATGCAGTTAGAGAGGACATGGAGGTAGTTGGAGTGAGGACAGAGGATGCAGAGGACAGAGTGAGGTGGAGGAGGATGACTGGCTGTGGCGACCCCTGAAAAGGGAAAAGCCGAAAGAAGAAGAAGAAGAAGAAGTTAGCAGGAAAATAAGGAATACTGTATTAATGCAAACAAGAAAATTAAGTGGGACTAAGGTCTACATCAATGAACATTTAACTAAAAAGAATAACAATATTGCATGGGCAGCAAGGTTGTTAAAAAAACAAAAGACAATAGTATCAACTTGGACGAGGAATGGTAATGTTTGGATTAGAGTGCAAGAAGGTCAACATGCTAAAATAACAAAGGACGTGAAGGAATTGGATAAATTTGGATAATCTAAATGAGTGGACAGAATTATCGGCCTGGGAATGAATTTATTTGGAAATGATAACGAATGATGATTCTGATCAAAAAATCTACAGTGTCAATGATGAGATTGTAATGGAATTCTTTCCAACTGAAGATGTTTGTGAATATTATGATGAAAAGAAATTTAACGACATACGTCTAATCAAGCCTGGACTATCAATAATTCATTTCAATAGTAGAAGTTTAAATGCAAACATTTCAAACATTTCAGATTATTTAAAACAGTTAAAAACAACATTTACAATAATAGCATTATCAGAAACGTGGCTTAATGATGAAAATGTAAATAATGTTTACATTGATGGGTACGAATTATATTATAGGAACAGAATTAACAGGAGAGGTGGTGGGGTGGCCCTTTTTGTTAAAAATGAAATAAAATGGAAACTAATTGATGATATGTCTATAACTGAGGACAAAGTGACTGAAATGATAACAATTGAAATTATAAATAATAAGGATAAAATGATTCAAACATTGAAGCATTTACTGATAAAATTACAGAAGTATTGGAAAAAGGTTGTACTAAAACAATGTTCATATGTGGCGATTTCAATATCAATTTAGGGAGTTTAAAGCTCCACTGACATCATCTTTTAACTTTCCATAAAATGGCACAACATATATA
>JBBPBX010005996.1:31938-69998 GCA_038048925.1 Garcialebias charrua
TATATATATATATATATATATATATATCAGAGTCAGAGTCAGAGAGTCTTTATTGTCATTTGCACCGCATGTGGTACATGTGATGAAAACGAGATTATGTACACGGGGTCCCAGTTACATCCAACAACAAATGCAAGAGAAAAACAGTAATAACATCTAGAATTAACTAAGAAAAACATCAACTAGTAATACACTAAGCCCTAATATAGTGGAAAAACATCATTATAAACAGCAGCACGAACATGAGTCTGTATGAGCAGATGGTCACAGATGAACACAGCAACAAGAAAACAGATCAGCATCAGCATGATGTGATATTTTGCAGTGTTTATTTTTATTTTATTTTTATTTATTCATTCATGAGTCTAACAGCCTCAGGGTAGAAGCTGTTCCTCAGTCTAGTGGTTCTACATTTGATGCTCCTCAACCTCCGTCCTGAGGGGAGTGGGGCAAAGAGTGAGTGTGCTGGGTGAGTGAGGTCTTTCATGATGCAGGTGGCTCTTTTCCTGCATCTGGAGGTGTAAATGTCTGTGATGGTGGGGAGACTGACTCCGACAGACTTCTGTGCAGCCTTCACCACTCTCTGTAGAGCTTTCCTCTCTGCAACTGTGCAGCCTCCATGCCACACGTTGATGCTGGAGCACAGGATGCTTTCCACTGCACACCTGTAGAACGAGGTGAGAACTGGGCTGCTCAGACCAGCTCGTCTCAGCCGTCTGAGGAAGTAGAGTCTCTGATGACCTTTCTTGATCAGGCTGGTGGTGTTGTTGGTCCAGCTGAGGTTATCATTCAAGTGTACACCCAAGTATTTGTAGCTGGAGACCACTTCCACTGCAGATCCACCTATTTTCAGTGGGGCGTGGGTGTGTTTATTCCTTCTGAAGTCCACAATCATCTCCTTTGTCTTCTTCACATTCATGTGAAGATTATTCTCTTTGCACCAGCTCTCCAGGTGTTCCACCTCCTGTCTGTAGCTGGACTCATCATTGTTTGTGATGCATCCCACCACCGCTGTATCATCTGCAAACTTAACAATATGACAGCCTGGAAGTGTGGCTGTACAATCATATGTGAGCAGAGTGAACAGAAGGGGGCTCAGCACACATCCTTGAGGAGAGCCAGTGCTGAGGGTTATGGTGGAGGAGGAGAAGTTGTGAATCTTCACGGACTGTGGTCTGTCTGTTAAGAAGTCTAGTACCCAGTTACAAATGGAGGGGCTTAGTCCAAGTGTAGATAGTTTGTCTATCAGAGTTTGGGGGATCATGGTGTTGAAGGCAGATGTGAAGTCCACAAAGAGCAGACGCACGTATGAGTCCTTCTGATCCAGGTGGGTGAGAGCAGTGTGGACCACGGAAGAGATGGCGTCCTCTGTTGATCGGTTCTCGCGGTATGCATATTGATGAGGGTCCTCGTTGATGTTGACGGTTGCCTTGATGTGGGACATGACCAGTTTCTCAAAACATTTAGCGACTATCGGGGTGAGGGCCACTGGTCTATAGTCATTCAGACCAGTCACTGTGGAGCTCTTTGGGACTGGGATGATGGTCGCGGTCTTCAGGCAGGTGGGAACTGACTCCAGTGCAAGTGAAATGGTAAATGGTAAATGGAGCTTATTTATATAGCGCTTTCCAGCCCCCTGTGAGGAGCCCCAAAGTGCTTTACAATACCAACCATCCACCCATTCATA
Source organism: Garcialebias charrua (assembly GCA_038048925.1). Classification (NCBI taxonomy): domain Eukaryota; kingdom Metazoa; phylum Chordata; class Actinopteri; order Cyprinodontiformes; family Rivulidae; genus Garcialebias; species Garcialebias charrua. Next base: position 33,626 of record JBBPBX010005996.1, read on the forward strand.
CACACATTCATACACCGGTAGCGGCGACTGCCATGCAAGGCGCCTTCCAGTCCTACTATTAGAAACATTAACTAATATATTACCATTTCAGTGCTGTGGAAACTATTTAGATGTTGTAGAATTCCTTCTGCCTCGTCAACATGCAGCTCATGTAACCCCACACACCTGCTCACTTCCTGAAGTGAAATGCCTACAAAAACCAGCTGCAGCAGAAAAAAAATTATAACCTGCTGTTTACTGGAAATAACTTTGGCTTCTCTGAAGACAAACCGCTAAAATATAAAGTTTTAAATGGCTAAATTGGACGGATCGCGTTTGTCTTCGTCCATTGTATTCAATGTGCGCAGTTGAGGCGAGTCTGTGTATGACGTCATAATCGCGCGACGCGAAAATCCGTATTTATCATGTAAAAAAAACTGCGCTAATTTTAAACTATTTTTGAGAGGAATTTTAATTAATTTAACATTGTTTTAGCAAAAACGATCAGAGGTCAATCTTAATATATATATATATGTTGTGCCATTTTATGGAAAGTTAAAAGATGATGTCAGTGGAGCTTTAAGAAATTCTTATAATACCAGTACATTCATTGACTCAATGCATACCTTAAACCTTTACCCATTGATATCGAAACCAACAAGGATAACTACGCACAGTGCTACAATATTGGATAATATTTTTACAAATACAATAAATGGGGATGTGGTTAGTGGCATTCTAATGACTGATCTTAGCGATCACTTACCGGTTTTCACCATCTACAAAAAATATCATAGTAATATGATCAAAATTGCAAAAAAGAATAAAATTATAAATACATCAAAAACAGCTATAGACAAATTAAGAAATGATTTAGTTAATCAAAATTGGGATAATGTTTACGTGGAAGATGTTAATAAATCATATGATGAATTTATGAATACCTTGGAATCATTGGGCCTCATGCAAGAACATGTTCGTATTTTTATCCTAAATTTCTCTTACTTTTGTTCGTACGAAGCGTTCGTATGAACATGCCACGTCAGATTCAGCAAACTCTTCTATCCTCAGGAAAAGTGTGTAAATGAGCTGCGTACGTAATGATGAATTCCACCTGTTCTAATCACCTGCGCGTGCACGGGGAGAGGTTATTTACATAATTCCCACCCCTCAAAACACCATATAAGGCTACGTTTCCTGCTTCAGACAGCAGGAAGTGTCCATTCATTCATCAAGAAGTGAAAAGAACTTTACGCCCGCCCCCCCGCAAGTGTCGGATGGTCAAATATTTTTAATTTTAGTGTAAACAACTGTGTTACATTATAGTTTCACTTATTCAGAAGAGCTGTGGCGCACCGCTACCCCCCACCCCCCGCAAGTGTCGGATGTGTTTTTGAACAAAGCATTTTAAAATGTCTCGAAACTACAGTTAACTTCATATTAATATAGTTGTGTCTCCCGTGGGTCGTACAGTATCAGAAATCAAGAATAAATGGTTTGATCTGAAAATGGCTTCAAAAAAACGTCTCGCCGCAGCACGGACAGGAGAAAGTCAAGCCAGGAAAAGTCTGCGTTACCGAGATGAATGGAAAATAAAAGTCATGCTGCGCAAGACGCGTGCCAACATGTTTTGTAGCACAAATGAGTCATGCGCGCTCCTCCTGGTCATCGCGCAACCACATTCTGCAGGTTATATTTCAAATCAGATATAATTTGGACATTTATGGAGTGGTATTGCTTCCGATTGAGGAATGGGAATGCGTCAGGTGAAGGTGCTTTGATCCGTATGTGTGTACAGTCTATTGCTCCGATGGTGTTTGGCAGTCCAACAATAGCATGAAAATCAGTCTTAATTTGTACTTGTTCTGCGGCGGTGTATGGGAATTTTATGTACCTGGGTGTTAATTTGAGGAGGGCTTTGATGAGGGGAGCGCACGACTCACTGAAGCCTGCGCAACACACCAGACAAATTAAACTTAAAATTCTAATTCTAATTCACACAGAATAACCTATTGTCAAGAACAATTATGGTGCGTGATTTTTTTGAACCCAAAATATTTTCTAAATAACGAAATATGAAGTTATTAGTGAAGGAAATCCATCTGGATAACAGCGGACCGACCGCTCGTAAAATATACGACAGGTCTGGACCACTCGTAAATTTTGTTCGTATCTGAAAAAACTCGTAGGATACGAAAACATTGTTGAATGCCACAAATGATCCTAAATCACTCGTACGCACAGTTTAAGAACAAATCTGTGCGTACGAACGGTTCTTGCATGAGGCCCATTGTATGAAAAAAATTGTGTGCTCAACCATTATACTAAGAAGAAATTTGTGGATCAAAAATGGATGACTAAAGGTTTGAGAAATGCATGTAGAAAAAAAATCATTTGTATTCTATTTTTTTTGAAAAGCAAAACACAAGACGCTGAAGATAAATATAAGAGGTACAAAAATAAACTAGTGGGGATAATAAGGAAACATAAGAAAGAATATTACAGTGATTTATTGAGTAAATGTAATGGCGACATGAGGGCAACATGGAAGGTTGTAAATAGTGTCGTGAAAAAACATGTAAGAAATAGTAATTCACAAAATTTTGTCATAAATGACAAGGAAACTAATGATAAAAATGAAATTGTTAACGGATTTAATAAATACTTTGTGGATGTTGGAGCAGACCTGGCTGCAAAAATACCGAAAGTTGATAATAATACAAATCATTTAATTGAGGGTTATGTAAACAGTATGTTCCTGGAGAAAACTGATTCAGTAGAAATTATGAATATTGTAAACATGTTTGCTGACAAAAAATCTAAGGACTGGCTGGATATGGACATGATGTTTGTGAAAAATATAATTTGTTATGCAATTAAGCCATTCACATTTATATGTAACCTGTCCTTTTCATCTGGAGTATTTCCTGATCGCATGAAAGTGGCTAAAGTGATACCTCTTTTTAAAAGTGGTTCCAAATCGGAGTTTAATAATTACAGACCTATATCATTATTGCCACAATTTTCAAAAATCTTGGAGAAACTCTTTGCAATCAGGATGGATCAATTTGTTGAAAATTTTAATATTCTCACCAACAATCAACATGGATTCAGAACAGGAAATTCAACATCCATGGCTCTGATTGAGTTGATGGAATTAATAACTACAGCGGTGGATCATAAACAGTATTGTGTGAGTGTATTTGTTGATTTAAAAAAAGCGTTTGATACAGTGGATCATAATATACTCCTTGACAAGTTACATAGATATGGTATTAGAGGATCGGCATTGAAATGGGTTTGTAGTTATTTGAGTGATAGGAAACAGTTTGTGCAAATGGATGAGGTGAAATCTGAGCTCAGCACTATAATATGTGGAGTTCCTCAGGGATCGATACTAGGACCAAAACTATTTATATTATATATAAATGATTTGGTACAGGTATCAGGACTCCTCAAGTCCATTCTTTTTGCTGATGACACCACTTTTTTTGGTTGTGGTAACAATATTGAACAAACTTTAAAATTAATGATGACAGAACTTGCAAAAATTCAGAATTGGTTTAAAGTTAATAAATTAACATTGAATTTGGATAAAACAAGTTACATGATCTTTAGTAATAAAAATAAATCAATTGATGTTCCATTTTGATGGATCTGAGATTCTGAGAGTTTCTGAAGCAAAGTTCTTGGGCATCATCATTGATGAAAAATTGTCTTGGAAACTACATGTAAGTTCAGTTAAAGCAAAGTTATCAAGGTCTATTGCGATATTTTACAGAGTTAGGGATTTACTAAATGATAAGGCACTTTATTTGTTGTAAAATACATTATTTGTGCCACACTTAATTTATGGTATTAGCATTTGGGGTACGGCGTGTAAATCAATTACAATGCCAATTTTTATATTGCAGAAAAGAGCTATTAGAATTATCACCAGAAGGAATTCCCATCATCCTTCAAGCATTTTGTTTTAGCAAATGAAACTGTTCAAATTTTATGATTTAATTGATTATAATATTTTGTTAATTTTGTATAAAGCTCAAACTAATGCACTTCCTTCTAATATTCAGAAATATTTTGTCAGAAGAACGAGTAATTATAATCTTAAGGGGACAAATGTATTTGTGAAGCCACCTTTTAGGACTAGTTCGAGGGGAAGATCTACCATAGTTCAAGGAATAGGGTTATGGAATAAATTGGAGTCTGATATTAAAGTTGAAGATTATTATTGTTTACATGGTTTGACTACTGTTGTTTAATCTGATTGTTGGAGATAAGGGGCAGATATAATAAGATTTATTCTTCTTTCTGCTACCTTTCTTTTTTTTTACATTTTGTACACTATCATTATGAGATTGTCTTGTATTGTTTCTTTTGTAAAAAAATGAACAAATTTAATAAACATAAACATAAACATAAGTGGTCAGATCAATGGTCGCATTCAAAAGAATGATTAAAGACCGTGTAAAGTGAAATTAGATTTGTGTTTTTAGTTTATCACATGGCATAAATATGTGTTATTAATCACCCATATAAATCTGACTGATTAAAAACATTGTTTTCCTTATAAAATTAAGTGTCAAAAATCATGAAAAAACATGATTTTCCCTTAGTCTGGAACTGTGGGGGCGTGTCAGCACGTGGGCGTGGTTTCAGCGCAGTTCTGCAGCTCAGAGAGCAAGTAGGAGGACTCTCTCGCTCAGAGCTGAACTGTGTGGAGGAGGAAGACAGGTTCATCAGTAAACCTGCTCTGTTTGCTCCTTTTTCCAAGAGTTACGCTGTTTTTAGTGCACAAACAACTCTGGTTTTATTTTTAAAGTTGAGGACGCAACTATAATTCATAACTCCGCTGTTATGTGTTTAGAAGATGAGCGGACTCGCGCGGCTGCACCGGTCCGACCCGACACATCGCATGCGGGGGCTGTGTTGGTGATTAAGATAAAGAGTAATCACGTTGATAACTAAGTATGCAATGGACCTGTCGCATTTTCTTAGCAAAAAAGGAGCTTGTGAACTTGTAGGGCACAGGCTTAGCAATAAAAAAAAGAAAGAAAGAAAAGAAACAGGAAAGGCGGCGGCGGTGTCCGGAGGCTGAGGAGGGAGACGGTCAGTAGCAGGTGCCCTGACCATTAAAACATCCTGGGAAGATGCAGGAACGAGGCATAATTGATTAGCTAGCTAACAATGAACAAAATATCTATGCTATTGCTATCTGATGCTATCTGCGAGTCGCGAGTGAACGGCTCCACCCATGCGAAGAACAATTTATATCACTAGAGCAGCAGGGGGTAGGGCTATACTAATGAGGACCGCGTGACGAAACGCGGTCCCGTTTAAAACACGCCTAAAAAATCCTGAAACACACATGTCTTTATACACAGTTTCATGTATAACTTCAAAATTAATTGAGCTACAATTTTGAGACTTTTTACTCATTTACAACATTACAATTATCACATTTATAATGTTTATTTAAGAAAATGTTGAAATTCACTTTACACGGTCTTTAAGTTTAAACGGTTAAAAACATATATTTAAATGAGTTGAAATTTGGAAGTTTGTGTATGATACCGAGGGTAGTAATTAATAATTAAGTTGTTCACTATTTTGGAAATTATGAGTTGGTTGTATCAAGTGTTTATTTTTGGAGGTTAAAATTAAGTTGATTATTAACTTTGTAATCAAAGGAGTTGTCTGTATGAATTGTTTATTGGAGTAAAAGGGGCAGAAAAAATAAAAAAAATTCTTCTTCTGCCGCCTTTCATTTTATTTTATTTTTTTCTCTCTTATTGTATTGTATTGTTTTGTTGCTTTAATCATAAAATGAATGAATAAATAAATCAAATAAAATAAAATAAAAATCAAATTTTCATCCGATCACGCTCATTCACTGATATTCAGTCCCACAATAAATTCATTACTTCAATGTCATTACACTTTGTATCCAAGGAGCCACAGTCCTCATCATTCTTGCAAAACTCCCCAGCCTGCACACACTCCCACCCTCTGTCCACAGTATTATACAAACAGGACTCCAAAAAAGTTGGGACACTAAACAAATTGTGAATAAAAACTGAAATGCAATGATGTGGAGATGGCAAATGTCAATATTTTATTTGTAATAAACATAGATGACAGATCAAAAGTTTAATCTGAGTAAATGTAACATTTTAAAAGAAAAATATGTTGATTCAAAATTTCACAGTGTCAACAAATCCCCCCCAAAATGGGACAAGTAGCAATAAGTGGCTGGAAAAAGGAAATTGAACATATAATGAACAGCTGGAAGACCAATTAACACTAATTAGGTCAATTGACAACATGATTGGGTATAAAAAGAGCTTCTCAGAGTGTCAGTGTCTCTCAGAAGCCAAGATGGTAAGAGGATCACCAATTCCACCATTGTTGCGCAGAAAGATAGTGCGCAATACCAGAATGGTGTTACCCAGCGTAAAATAGCAAAGACTTTTTTAAGTTATCATCATCAACCGTCAAAAGATTCAGAGAATCTGAAACAATCGCTGTACGTAAGGGTCAAGGCTGTAATACTCTACTGGATGCTCGTGATCTCTGGGCCCTTAAACGTCACTGCACCTCAAACAGGAATACCACTGTCAAGGAAATAACAGAATGTGCTCAGGAATACTTCCAGAAAGCATTGTCAGTGAACACAATCCACCGTGCCATCCGCCGTTGCCAGCTGAAACTCTACAGTGCAAAGAGGAAGCCATTTCTAAGCAAGCTCCACAAGCTCAGACGTTTGCACTGGGCCAGGGGTCATTTAAAATGGAGTGTGGCAAAATGGAAGACTGTTCTGTGGTCAGATGAGTCACGATTTGAAGTTCTTTATGGAACACTGGGACGCCATGTCATCCGGACCAGAGAGGACAAGGATAGCCCAAGTTGTTATCAACGCTCCGTTCAGAAGCCTGCATCACTGATGGTATGGGGTTGCATGAGCGCTTGTGGCATGGGCAGCTTGCATGTCTGGAAAGGCACCATTAATGCAGAGAACTATGTTCAGGTTCTAGAACAACATATGCTCCCATCTAGACGTCATCTCTTTTAGGGAAGACCCTGCATTTTTCAACAAGATAATGCCAGACCACATTCTGCAGTAGCGGTGCAGGAAAAAATTACAATTTTAAAGAATCTAGATTCTTAGTCCTGGCGATTCAGAATTGATTCTAAAAGCCCCAAAATTAATTGTTTTTTACATTAAAACCCAAAAGATAAAGAAAATAAAACCATATCTCATAGTATATGAAAGAATACATTAAATGAAAGGTGGCATAAAGAAGAAGAAATCTGACCCGAACCAGTGACCTCCAGGACCCGATAAGGATAAAGCGGGTAAAGATGATGGATAGATGGCTTTTATTGAAAAGAATTACCAAACAAATCTTTTAAACAAAATCCATCCATACACATTTGAAACATGGATGAATGCAATATGATTTTGAAGTCTATTTTATTTTGAGTTTAAATGTTTATGCAATACAGAAGGCTGAAATCTTTGTTTACGTTTGTATTTTGAATTATTTGTGAGGGACTGAAGACATGTCCAGGGTGTCCACTGCCTCTCACACAGTGACTGCTGGATATAGGCACCGGTGACTTCCAGGACCCGATTAAAGCTGCTGCATTCTATTCATATACCCATCTGCTGTATTTATACTGTATTATTTGACATTATTAATGTTTGCTACAAGCATACATTATTGGTTTAAATAAATGTTTTATTTGTTTACATTATTGTTTAATCTTTTCATGATTTCAATCGAAAATCGTTTCAGAATCGAAAATTGATTCTGAATCGAAAATCGATCCTGGGATGAAAATAGTTTTAGAATTGATTTTTAATTGAATCGGTGAATCAGAAATCGGAATCGAAACGATTATCCAGACACTGAGAGATTTGCACCCCTATTCTGCAGCAATCACAACATCATGGCTACGTAGGAGAAGGATCCGGGTACTGAAATGTCCAGCCTGCAGTCCAGATCTTTCACCTATAGAGAACATTTGGCGCATCATAAAGAGGAAGGTGCGACAAAGAAGGACCAAGACGATTGAACAGTTAGAGGCCTGTATTAGACATGAATGGGAGAGCATTCCTATTTCTAAACTTGAGAAACTGGTCTCCTCTGTCCCCAGACGTCTGTTGAGTGTTGTAAGAAGAAGGGGCGATGCCAGGAATTGTCCCAACTTTTTTGGGATTTGTTGACGCCATGAAATTTTGATACAACATATTCTCCCTTAAAATGATACATTCTCTCAGTTTAAACTTTTGATCCGTGATTTGTGTTCTATTCTGAATAAAATATTAGATGTTGGCACCTCCACATAGGGGTGGGCGATATGGCTCAAAAATTATATTGTGATATTTCAGAGCATTATCACGATAACGATAAATTTGGTGATATAACCAAAAAAACAAACAAAACAAAAAATTAATTTATTTATTTGACAAAATTAACTCAACATGTTGCTTTGCAGTATTATGTATATAAAATAAAAAAACAACAAGGGGTAATTTTACTGAAATTACTTTATTTAGTAAAGTATTCAGTCTCCCAAGTATATATATAAAAAAAAGATCTGTTATTTAGATTGAAAAAGTCTTATCTATTCATGCAGGATTTTTTTTTATTTTTTTTTTTTAACTGATCTGTCTCTGCACACCCTGATGCATGCTCAATAATCCAGGTAGAAAAATCTAAAAAAGCTAAGTCTGGTCCTCTGACAGGGTATATGCAGGAATAATGAAGTTAATTTCAATACCTTTTCAAGACTTTTTAAAGACCTTCCAAAATAAATTCAAGACCTTATCGTCACTTTGTTTTATTAAGCAACAAATCTTTGATTTACAAAACTGCTGTTGTTTTCAATTACTGTAAATCTGTGAATCTCAAACCTTCAACAGAACTGAGATACAGTGGAAAGAAAAAAGTTCAAAAGAAGAAACTGAACCACGACTAGGTTTAAGAAAATATAGCTTAGGTTACAACAAGACTCGTAGCTGTTTTAAAGTAACTTGGTTGAACAATGGTGAATAAGAAATAAACACGGTTATTCTCGGCGACAGGCCTCAGCCATTCTTGAAAATCAGGCATCTCCAACCAGGAGTCCGAAAACTTGCATTTACCCATTGTTCTCACGGTCTCGCGGCAACCCCAATATACCTGTTTCTTTTGCCTCACGCCGCTGGACTCGCGTGTGCTGCGCACCAGCAGCTCTTTATACTCTGTGCAAGCGCAGCTCTCTGAGTGCAGCTGCAGCCGGGCAGAGCAGGACAAATTGAGGTCGCTGATTGGTCATTTGCTGACACGCGAGGCAGTTTATCAACGCGCGCGCGTAGGCGTAGTAAAATCTGACCTTGGCGCGCTCGCGCCCGTGATCAAAGGCTTTTGCCGCGGCGCTCCCACGGCGCCGAGCGGCGTGAGGCAAAAGAAACAGGTATATTGGGGCCTAATGCCGGTTACCCACTGCACAACTCGAAACGCGCCTGCCGTCCCCTTTTGGCCGCTGGTCATGGTCCCACTGAACCACTGAACACAGTCTGATGACGTACACTAGGGGGTAGCAGAGGGAGGGGTCTCTGGCTTGTTTTCCGGGTTCAGTTGTTGTTTTAACTGCACCTCCGACGGTCTTCGATGAGATTAAAACTTTTTTTTATGTTTGGGGTGATCTACACTGGAGAGGACAGCAGCCTGTCAGCAGCAACTGTAAAAATGCCACGTTTCTTACCGGAGTTTGGTTCCAATTCCTGGAGGCTCGATCCGGTGAGTTTAAAAAGTCCGAAAAAAGTCCCGTTGTGGTTGTGTAATCAGATAGCGAGGCTCTCCCGACTGTTTGCCGGATGCGTCGAGCCACCAGAGATCAACATTTGGGACGTCGGCGGCTCGACGGCGACGCGCGTGTGCAAGCTGCCCCCGCGCCGCTTCGATCACTTGAATCTCGCCGCTTCCTTGTTCGCCGTGACTCCACGCGTCCCCTCCATAGACTTTGAATGTGAACCGGCCGCTTCGGCCGCTCGACAAAGGGGGCAGTGGGTACTAGGCATTACTCAAACACACAAGCTCAACTTGGAGATAAAGCAGCCGTGCATGCGCACAAGATAGGCCTAGCCGTAAAGGCTGTTGTAACCTGACACCCTAAATTTGTGCGAAGCGGTTTCCAAATCATCCGCGGTGAGGAAAACAAATATTAGTCATACATACTTTTTGCTGTCAAATTATTTAAAGCTAGAATAACAGCAAAAAAAAACAATACCTTATCAAATCGCTTTCAAGACTTTTTAATACTTTTCAAGACCCTTAATTTTCCCAAAATTGATTTATCAACTTTTAATAACTTTCAAGACCCTGCATATACTCTGTCTGAACATGTCTAGAGGACCAGACTTAGCTTTTTTAGATGATCTGTCTCTGATTACCTGACTCTTGGTCCGTGGAGCCGCACGTGTTTGTAAAGATGGTTCAGCGAGGGAGACACACAGCAGGGAGACTGCTCAGAGCGGGGAGGGGGGAGGCATTTGAGCTCTCTCTACCTGGAGTTTAAGCAGGGGGACCGAAGCTGAGAGAGACGCGAGTTGTTTGTTTTTAGCATTTTAGCTAGCAAGTACAGTATTGCACGCAGACTGGTGGAGGGGAGGTGCGCAGTTCAGTTTGTTGGTTTGAAGCACTCGTTTGTTAAGGGGGCGGGGCGCCATTATGTATTACATCATGAAATTAGCATATCATGATATAACTTTTTTGCCCAGGCAAGCTTTTTATACCGGTAAAACCGGTAACAATATGATATGGCCCAGCTCTAACCACCACATCATTACATTCAGTTTTTATTCACAATTTGTTTAATGTCCCAACTTTTTTGGAATCTGGTTTGTAAATCACGTAGGCTGCATGGATGCATCCTGTCATCACTGCAAAACCACCAGAACTGAGTTTAACAAACTTCTGGAATTTCTCAACACCTGTGGCAAATAAGAGTTTATAATCTGTAGGACAAAACTTATGTTCTTGCAAATTAGTTTTTTTTCCTGAGGAATTGCATAAGTTTTTATGACATTCTGTGTATGTATATATATATCACAGTAAAACCACTTAAAATATTATTTTTGAATTTAACTTGTTGATGACATCATGAGTTTTTGTTTGTTTTTAGAACATTTTAATAAGTGGACAGTATTGAAGTGATTTTTCTGATGATATGTCAAGAAATAAACTAATATACCAGACATTTTCTATTTCTGAATTCCTGGATATTTTGGTGTAGCGGAGTGCATTTTTTAGTTGAAATTGAACGCATCGTGATGCTGTAACAAGCTGTGAAGAAGAGCAAGATTTAAAAAAATCTGAATCGTGGACAGCTTGACTGCAGGATCCAAACAGTTCCTAACACAGCTTAGCTCCACACTTCACTTTAGACTGCAGTAAATAAATACATACCTGTGTAACCCTGATGTTTGGTTTGATACCAGTGAACTGATGAATCGCTCACCCAGGAACTCTTCTCAGCTTCACAACATTTATTAACATGAACTTCATCTGTAACAGAAAAAAAAACATGTGGTTGGTGGTGGTCTGACATGTAGCTCCTGCCCCAACTCTGAGAACGTCAGGCAGTAAAAAATGCTGTCAAGCCAGTCTCCACTTCCAAAATGATGGTTTTGTTGTGCACAAAAACACTATGAATCATGGTAACCTTTAGCGAGTTTTCAAAATAAAAGTTGTTAATGACGTCATACTTGCTGTTGTTACAAAATTATTTGTGGATGATTTATTTATATTATTATTTATTATATAATATGAGAACTGTTACCATCAGGGAAAAGGTACAGATCAATCAAGACAAGAACAAACAGATTTACATATATCCGCTCATTCTCAATCAGTTCATCTGGACAGTTTCTTTTTAGCAGAAACGTTTCACCCTCACTCCAGAGGGCTTCCTCAGTCAGAGTAGTCCAAAGCACACTGAAGTTAACATTTTACATATACATTACATATAGTTTATATGGGATTTACATATAGTTTTTATCTGTCCACCGTTACTGAACTTAACAACATCTGTAATAAAAACTGAATAAGGGACAACTGGTGTAATATCAATCTGCTTGTGTTGCACATTTGGAGTGTTTCAAACCTGTTATTAACTTTAATACAGTTTATATTTTTATACTGTTTTAAATTTTACTGTTTTTACTTTTGTTCTGGTGTAAGGGGTTAATGTGGAGGGTCAGTTTAATACTGACCTCCTTTTTACCTTAATTTACTTATTCAGATTGAATAGTAATTTCACGGATTCTCTTCTTTTTCAGTTTACCCAATATTTCTGTGATCTTTATGATGGACAAATAAACAGAGCCATTAAGTGACAAAGACGTTAACTTAGTTTGATATGTCAAAAAGACACTATCATTTATTTAAAATAAATCAACTAAATTAACACCATTACACTTGATTGACATGATTTCACTTTCTTTCAATTTAAAACGTCAGCACACTTAAATTCAACACAACAGACATAAATATTGGATGTTAACATATTTAGTCTGAGGGGCATTTCAGCTTAAAATAGTTTCCAGCTTAAGATTGAGAGGGAAAGGGAAAAGGAGGAATAAGAGGTTGGAGAGATTAAGTTATTTATCTCGAGTGTAACCAGAGATGACACTTTCCATCCGACTTCGGCTAAATCCCAGGTACGTTTGTAAACAGCTTTACCTTTTGACGATGCGTCTGATAAAGATATTACCAGCCTCCCAGGTGCACAGAGTCCTTCCGGCCCTCGTACGTCTGAACTGGTCGTTTACTTCCAACGTCTCCTCGGATCCGCGTCAGCCGTCAGAAACATGTGGCAGCTTCTGGCCGACTTCAAGACGAGATGTTTCTCAAAGAAAGTTCATTAGGAACTTTGGAGCTTTTGCTCGGGGAACTGGATGGAGGCGTCCATCAGTTCTAGCTGACAAGTTAGTCTTTGGCTCTTGACCAAGCTTGACCAGCTGCAAGGCAGAGAGCTTTCAGGTCTCTGTCCATTCAAACTCTCTGTCCATTCAAAGACTGAAGCGTTTCCGCACAGTTAGAACTTAAAAAGAGACTTAGAGAGGAGAGAAACTTGTCTCTTTTTCATTGGTCCACTCGTTATCACTATTCAAGGTGAAATTCAGCACAGAGAAGGAAATTGTTTAGGAAAAGTATCTGAGTGAGAGACTTTCAGACGCTAGATGAGAGTTTTAGCTGAAACTCGACAAAAACAATTTCAGTGTAAGTCAGTTTGACATTTTAGCTGAACTTTGACACCTTTTCACTTGCAGAAATGACACATTGATGTTTCACATTTAAAGAATAACAGCATATAACATATATCATGAAAATGACAAAAGTTATTCTTTTGATTACATTAGAATAAAATCAAAGGTAGAAATAGTCTCTTTTGGTGACTATATTCTGATTACAACTAATGGAATGATTTTGTGATAAATGTCTTGCTTTACTGAGAGGTCAGTAAAGATCATCTCTGGAACAGTTCAAAAGTACACAGATGTAATAAAGTGAACATGGTCATGTCCACTACATCTCCCCCCTTTTGGAAGCCATCGCCAGTCCTTGGGGATGGGGTCCAACACGAAAGGAAACCTTGAACTGTCTCTGATCTTGAAGTAATCCAGCAAGTGGAAAAGAAAAATCAAAAATTATAATCCCATAAAGTTTTCGGAACTTCCATACTGTTCGTAGGTAATCCCATTGCGGTAAGCTTTTAATCCCTTGGAAAACTGAGTCTGTTAACTCCTGGAAAACAAAGTCTGTGATCCTTTGGAAAACAAAGTCTTATAATCCACAGCGATAATCCCACAGCAGTAATTCCACCACGATTAGAGTTGGTGATTTCATCAGCAACAATTGTTTTCATAATCAGCATGTAGAGGGGATCCCTCGATTGACGCAGAGGAGGCGACCCTTGGATGAAGGTTGAAGACCAAGCGTTGGAGCTGCAGGTCCCCACATCGAAGGTTGTTGGCTGGTTGGTTTCCAGTCAGTGCCACTCTGGTTCTATGTGTCATGCAATTATGTGGTTTTTAAGGTGGGCTTATGATTGGGATTTTACATTAAGCCTTACCTATATGCACCTGGTATGTAAGCTATCATGGTTTAGATCAGCTACAATTACCAATTAAGGGGTGGATCAATTCTGTAAAATTAGATATAGGGATTTGTACCTATAAAATTTTGGAGGGCTTCTGTAACGAAGGCCTCTAATTCCAAACTATTCCTCCATTCATTACTTAGTTTAGGTTAAACTAAAATAAAAATGAAATATAGTTTGATCTAAATGTCTGTTGTCTTTTAGACGAACGACGTAGGATTTGGTATTCCTAATAAATTTTGAAGTCTATGGCGAGACTCATCAAAATAAATAGACAATCTAGAATAGAAACGATCGAATCGGTTCAATTTAGAAATTATGAGACCAGTGTAGTTTATTGTACCTTAAGTAGCTTTAAACTACATTGACTCTTCGACGATTGAGATTTAACAAAACGAACTGCATGTTGGCATAGTTAAATCCATATCATTCATTAACCCATGTTAATACAAAACCTTTTTGGCTGGGAGTGTTCAGAACCAAAACAATATCTCAACTAATGACAACAGTAATGACTAAACAACAAGGAAACAAACGTTTCACTGCTTCGACACACTCCTGTCGTCAGATTCCAAAGTGCAACACACAAGAAAAACAGGTCTCAACTTTATGACCGAGGTCAAATTAAATCTCGTGGATTTAAACGGTTGTTAAGGTTAGTTTTTTGTTGTGGGTTTTAGGCTTAGCGTTTCTAAGTTCAAATTGGACAATGCGACTTATAGGGTGGGAAAGTATGGTAGTTTAAACCTGATTAGTTTATTTACTAACTTGTGTTTGGACGACCTTATTATCCCATGAAGTCGGTGTGTTTGTGAGATCTTTGTCTTTTGTGGAGTCATTGAACGCCTTGTAAGGTTTGATCTGATTTCGATGTACCCATTTAGCAATTGGCTCTTTGCGGCCTTTGCTGATTTTGATTTCGTAGACGACTGAGGACACTTTGTCTGTTATCAGATGAGGTCCAGTCCACCTGGGCATTAGTTTGCGGGCGAGAGTTCCGGTCTCGGACTCTCCTTTCCCGGTTGCTGGGGCGAACGTATAGTACCAGACTCTGTCTCCCACTTGGAGTTCATTGTGAGAGGCCTTCTGGTCGTAGTACGCCTTGCGTCCTTCAGCGGATTTTTCCAGGTTTTTCTGGGCGAAAGCAAAAGTGTTTCTGAGGTGTACATTCAAATCTTTGTCTTTGGCATGGCCTAACATCACCCCCCTTTGGTCATGGGGGACCACGAGCACAGGTGAGGACGTCCGTCCATGGGCACAAGTTAGGATGCCACCGTTTAGTTTAAGCTGTTTGCGCAGCTGAGAGAAGACGGTACACAGGAATCGTTTAGGTTTTGGCCAACGTATCTTCTTACGTTTACCTCTTTCCGTGTAATTCAGGTGTGTCACAACTGTCGGCGCAGTCGCTGGTGTGTCTGACTGGTCAGACCGCGGTGCGTCACTGTCGTTGTGATGTGTGTCTTCCCACTTCATGACTGAAGAGGTGCTCTTTGAGTCTGTAAGAACTATGTCATCTCTGAGTAGTTCTATACTCAAAAGCTCTTGAACCAAGGTTTCATCGAAAGCTTGGCTGATGGCTGAATTACCTGTCCCAGAGGACAGTACAGCGTCTGTGGTGTGGGATCCTCGGACCTCCACACAGTCTACTACCTGTGGTAGAGAGTGAGAGTACACCCCCCTTTTGTTGGAGGAGGGGTCCTCAAAATCTATGACACTGAAATCCAAGTGACTGTCAGCATGTCGCGGACTGCCACTTCCAGGACTCACATGTCCTTGAACCAAGGTTTCATCGAAAGCTTGGCTGATGGCTGAATTACCTGTCCCATAGGACAGTACAGCCTCTTCGGTGTAGGATCCTTGGATCTCAACACCTTTCACTACCTGTGGTAGGTAGTGTTCAGTGAGTGCTGACTGTGTCAGCTCGCAGAGGAGGTTCTCTTGTCGGGCCAGAGTCTGGTCCAACTGTTGAGTCTCTACTGTCTCACCTGTAGTTGAAGGTTCACTTACCGGGCTTGTGACCACGGTTGGGGAGTCCCTCGTGGCCACTGCGGTACCTGCGGTTAGGCAGTCTGTACCACAACGAGGAGGCACTTTTATTGGCAGGGGTTTTCTCACTGTTGCCCACATTTTCTGTTGACCATAATCTATAATCGCTTCAAAACGGTTTATAAAGTCTTGGCCAACCAGAAATGGGAATGAGTCAAGTGTGGACACATACACTGGGTGGTGTAGTGTCGTTTTGCCAATCTGCATGTGAACCATAGCTATGGCTGTTAGGGTTGTTCTCGTCTCTGCGAGACCCTGTAGCTCAATAGCACATTCCTCAAAGGGTATTTGCCCGTCAACACCGTTAGCGGCGGTCCTCAGCTCCTCGAACAGCTTGGCCGACATAATAGTTATATCAGAACTGCCATCCAGGAGGGCTTCACGCTCAAGGACACCTTCCAGTGTGATAGGCAGGTAAGCTTTCTTAGCCACCCCCCTTTGTATAAAGTTACACAGAAACCACTTGGGTCTTGGTACACGTTTCCGTTCACGTGTACCTCTGTCTGTGTAATCTTGTTTACTGTCAGCATCTTGTTGGCTGACAGTATCATGACCTTCAGGATGTCGTTGTTTGTCAGCAATTGGTTTGCTGTCAACATCCATGGCCATGTTGGTAGTAGTGTGCGCTGAGTTATTTGTGTGCTCTGAGTCTTTGTGAAAGACAGTGCTACACATCGCTCCAGGTTGGTCAATGTTGATAGTGTCATTATCAATGATAATGCCACTCATTGTAACAGGTTGGTCAAGCACAGTAACATTCAAATCTACTGACAAACTACTTACTTCCTCTGTCTCTTCCGAGCATAGAGGTGTTGGGCCATTATTCCGGGACATTCGTGACTCTTTGCCTGTCTCGAACTGTTCTGTTCGAGGCGCGGGAGGTGCAGTTCCAAGGCTCGGGGTTTTCTGTTGGGACCACTCATTTTTACACGAGTCTAGGTCCTCACACTTCAATTTCTTTTGAAGTTCACCCACCGATTGACCTTGGTTTTCACCCATCTGGTTCGATCTGAACCATTTTGGTTTCTTTCTCCCGCGGATACCCCCACTTTGTGGTTTGTCAGGTTGAAAGGTCTGTTTCTTTTCGCCTTTGTTAGGAGAGGGAGTTGATGAACTTGTCCCTTCTAGCTCCAGCGAGTGGGATTTGACCGCTTCATTCGGGGACACCTGTAAGGGTGTTTTGGCTTGCATGTTAAATGCAAAGACATCCGCAGCACACTGTACTATTTCATGCAAAGATGTTGCTTCTAAATCACCCCAGGCCAAGTTCCATGGCAACTCGAATCTAACATCAGGGATTAGATTATCCCTGAAAACAGATTTGAAAAGCGTCTGCTCTTCCAGGTCAGGTTCCATCATGTCACCTATATACGCCTTCAAAATTCTGGCAAAGAAAAAATATGGATGTTCATCGTTTCTCTGCAAGACATTTCGGGCAGCTGAGTAGTCACCACACAATGAGAAAGATTTTTCCTCTGTGCAAGGTGCAGGGGGAGCAAGTTCATGGCTCCGGGGTTCCTCTTGGTACCCTCTGATGTATGGGTCTTCTAGAGGCACATACTGTATGAGCCTTGGACGCGTACCGTCTTGAACTTCCATCTTTAACTTGATTTTTTGTGAAAATCAATAAGACAGTTCCAAATTTAATGTGTGCAAATAAATCTTCACTTTTAATGCAGCACTGAGTCAATCAAACTAATCAGCTGTCTGGTTTAAGTGTTTCACTGTGTAATAAGTATTTCTATTCATAGGTACCTCCTTCAGGTTTTACCCTCAAATGAATTGTAAAAGTTAAATGCCTTTTTGCAGTGTTAACTTTAAAATATAACTTATTTTTCAACAACAGTTACTAACTAACCCAAGCATGACGTCCGTTTTACTTACTCAAACACTATTTAAAAGATTCGAAATAAATACATTGTTCACACTAAAATGTACCCAGAATGCTGCTCCATTATGCCTTAAAAAAGATGTATTGCAGTTTGGCTAAACTGTTTTCAGGAGTGAAAAATGGATTACCTGTTTATTTTAAATATTTTTTATCTAAAATAAACTGGAGGTGTTTGTGTGCTTAGCATAACATGACAGATGGCATTCCAAATAAAAATCAGTGACTTTTATCAATTTGTTGTCTGTTGACATCCTCAAAGTTGTTCTGCTATCTTTGTTTTGATTTTTTGTGAAAATCAAGTCAGCAGATGCTTTCTGTTTATTTTAAATTTTGTATTTAAAATAAACTGGAGTCATTAATTTTACACAGAAAAACGTTAAAAATGCAATTTTTAACTAAAAGTGTACAGTGTACACCAATTCTGTTTAAAATTCAGAGATGTGAAGAGCTTAATGTGGAAATTCTCTGTTCTCCATCATTTTATTTATTTATTTTATTTAATCTGAAAATCAAATAAAAGATGCTTTTTGAGTGTTATTTTAAATCTCTTCAGTATTTAAAATGAGCATCAATTGTTCGTCTGTACCTCTGTTATTCAAAAATTCTTTATTTAAAATAAACAGGATTTTTTGTTTGTGTACAGAACAATTTTAAAGCTGGTAATTTTTACCATAAAAAATGCTGACTTTATGAGGTGTTGAGAGAAAACTCATCTATTAACGTCCAGCAGGGGGCAGCGTCGAGTATGTTATCACGAAGCGACCGAGTTTAAATCAGTACATGGAAAGAAAACAACCTATTAGGGTTAGTTTTCAGTAAGAACGTGATAATTGCTCGAACCGCGTTCTTGTCAGAGACAAGTTTATGTTGCTAGACAGTGTTGATGGCTTCAGATGAGTGTTTAAGTGTGTGTTCGTGTGTGAACGAGTGTGAACCAGCGAGTGTGACCTGTCACTCAAAGTGCGGCACCTGGAAGTGACGACAAAAATGGGCGGGCCAACGCAGCGTGCGTAGCGCGTCACCAGCTTCAGTGCTTGCGAGGCGGAGCTCGCTACAACATACGTGACGTCAACAAATCAATCACAGCATATGTAGTTCATTCTCCAAGCATTAATGGCGAATGTAGTTTTCTTACCTTCGCCCAATGTAGTACCGGAAATGACGACAAAGTGGGTTGGTCGCAACGGCGTGCGACGTGATTGACGGCTCACAACAGCGAATCAGCGTTCGCCACAAGAGTGATTGACAGCTCACAGCTCTCGTTTCATCCAATCACAGCTCATAAACAAACCATAGTTGCCAAGTCCGCTTATTTCAAGCGGCATTGGGCTTGTTTTTCCCTGGAGTCGCTTTCAAATTTGATCAGCCGCTTGTGGCGGTTTTTTGGGCTTCTCGCGGACATTGAGTCGCTTATTTGTGCTTGTTTTTCAGTCGAGCAGTAATGCGAGTGGTAGGTAGTTTGTCACGCCCCCCTTCCACGTATGTTACGTCAAGGCGGATGTTACGTTCAGGTGCAGTTGGCGCAAGCGACAGTCAGAGCCGGTAAAACTATATAAGCGCGAGCAATTAATGATGAGTCAGCATGAGCAGCATATAGTGACACAACATATATATCTTGTATCATTCAACTATGTTAGTTTTTAGCAAACAAAATGATAAATTAATGAAAATTACTTTCAAAGTGAGTTTAAAATTATCATTTATCATTTTCAATTATCATTTTATCCTACTTGTATTCTTGTATCTGATGAAACTGTCTTGTATTGTTCTTTTAAAATGAATGAATAAACATCAATCAATCAATCAATCAAAAATTAAAAACCGTGTTTCTTCCCGGGACATCCGACTACACGCGAATGCAACATTGTTATTTATTCTTTGTCTATTCATTCATTCATTCAACCTTTATTTAGTCAGGTAAATCTCATTGAGCCTCGAGGGCTCATTTACAAAAGCGACCTGCTACAAACTAAAGAATTTAGTGAAATGTCTAGACAAGACAACGCTAATATGAGCTCTAAGTGGGGTAAATATGGAAAAAAATATAATAAAGATTGGGAGAAAGAGCGTGTTCTTCAAGACTGGATCCGACCACGACCACAGATGGGAGAAAAATGCAAAATGTATTTTTATTTTTTAGACTGAATACGTTCTTTAATGTATAATTTTGCTGGTTATATGTAATGCCATAATAAATATGTTTATTACTGTTTAAAACTGCCTTTTTTTACACAATGGGATGGGGTGCTTTTTTTGGGCTTTTTTTGAAAGAGCGAGTCGCTTGTTTGTGCTTGTTTTGAAGGAGCTGATCGCTTCTTTCGGTCTGGAGATCTGGCAACCCTGAAACAAACGTGTACTTGGACACGTAGCTCTAACGTTAGCTCGCACAACAGACCACAACTTTATAGACTCTTAAAACAACTCAAACGCTTCAATTTAACTCCCCAAAACTCTGAAACATGCGGCGAACACACCTAGACAGGCCAACTTAGTTACGCTCAGTAACACAGCACTGCAGCTGTTGAACAAACACGGACTCACTCGGAGCGCGTAAAGGTCGGTTCCGGTCCACTTCGTCGTGGAGCAGAAACTCGGGTCTGAACAGAACCACTATCCGACTACGTTCTACAGTAATATGCTTCTATGACCTGCTCTAATATGTAAAATACCACAACAGCAATCTTGTAGATGTTAAATTAGCTTTCAGGCTTTTGACTCGGCGGTCAAACAAAGCTTTGTACAGGAGTCTGCGTGAACTGGACCGAACCAGGACCAGAACCACCACAGACCACGGCTGACAAAACTTCACCTGAATGCTTCCAACAGCGTCTAACAGAGTTGAAACAATAATAATCTCACAGCTTCAAATGATAAAAACATGCAGAATCTGCCTGCTTTGAACACTTCCAGCCAAAATCATTATCCTCAGAGTTTAAAACTTGGATCCACTTATGCAAACATGACGTTACAGTTCATGAGAAACCACAGATATCAATAAACTTTCAGAAGCCGATACGAGGCCACCAGATGTAAAGGGTTTGGAGGGGGTCAGTTTAATACTGACCTCCTTTTTACCTTAATTTACTTATTCAGATTGAATAGTAATTTCACGGATTCTCTTCTTTTTCAGTTTACCCAATATTTCTGTGATCTTTATGATGGACAAATAAACAGAGCCATTAAGTGACAAAGACGTTAACTTAGTTTGATATGTCAAAAAGACACTATCATTTATTTAAAATAAATCAACTAAATTAACACCATTACACTTGATTGACATGATTTCACTTTCTTTCAATTTAAAACGTCAGCACACTTAAATTCAACACAACAGACATAAATATTGGATGTTAACATATTTAGTCTGAGGGGCATTTCAGCTTAAAATAGTTTCCAGCTTAAGATTGAGAGGGAAAGGGAAAAGGAGGAATAAGAGGTTGGAGAGATTAAGTTATTTATCTCGAGTGTAACCAGAGATGACACTTTCCATCCGACTTCGGCTAAATCCCAGGTACGTTTGTAAACAGCTTTACCTTTTGACGATGCGTCTGATAAAGATATTACCAGCCTCCCAGGTGCACAGAGTCCTTCCGGCCCTCGTACGTCTGAACTGGTCGTTTACTTCCAACGTCTCCTCGGATCCGCGTCAGCCGTCAGAAACATGTGGCAGCTTCTGGCCGACTTCAAGACGAGATGTTTCTCAAAGAAAGTTCATTAGGAACTTTGGAGCTTTTGCTCGGGGAACTGGATGGAGGCGTCCATCAGTTCTAGCTGACAAGTTAGTCTTTGGCTCTTGACCAAGCTTGACCAGCTGCAAGGCAGAGAGCTTTCAGGTCTCTGTCCATTCAAACTCTCTGTCCATTCAAAGACTGAAGCGTTTCCGCACAGTTAGAACTTAAAAAGAGACTTAGAGAGGAGAGAAACTTGTCTCTTTTTCATTGGTCCACTCGTTATCACTATTCAAGGTGAAATTCAGCACAGAGAAGGAAATTGTTTAGGAAAAGTATCTGAGTGAGAGACTTTCAGACGCTAGATGAGAGTTTTAGCTGAAACTCGACAAAAACAATTTCAGTGTAAGTCAGTTTGACATTTTAGCTGAACTTTGACACCTTTTCACTTGCAGAAATGACACATTGATGTTTCACATTTAAAGAATAACAGCATATAACATATATCATGAAAATGACAAAAGTTATTCTTTTGATTACATTAGAATAAAATCAAAGGTAGAAATAGTCTCTTTTGGTGACTATATTCTGATTACAACTAATGGAATGATTTTGTGATAAATGTCTTGCTTTACTGAGAGGTCAGTAAAGATCATCTCTGGAACAGTTCAAAAGTACACAGATGTAATAAAGTGAACATGGTCATGTCCACTACACTGGGAAGCAAACCCAGATTTCACTGTATTAATGTGCAATAACAATCAAAATATGAAACTTTAAATTAAAATGTTCTCAGAGAACAATAAGTATAATTTTTATACACACTAACCAGAAACCTCCAGTGATTTTGATCGACATGGACAAATAACACAAAGCTCTTGTAATTCTCTAAATTTACCAGTAAAAATAAACAATTTATGTTAAAATGATACAAATGTTAGTTCTGAAATTAATGTACAATTTTAACTGTTATTTTCTTCCAAAATGATAGTTACTTAAAACATTACTGGTAAACATATAAATTTATTATTTTAAATTAAACATTCCTGTTTTTACTTGAACTATGTTGCATTTCAATGAGACAAACTTTCTGCACAGTAATGATGTGATTTGTGGTAAAGTCGTACTTACCCTCACTGTTTCTACAACAACCTGAAGAACGAGCAATAAACACAGCAACTTAGGAAAAATTACATGGAAAATGTCCAACTTTGGAGGGCCTTTATTTTGAAATTCCACATGAGATCTTGGTGACATTTGGTGAGCAACATCTGGAGATGTTCTACAGTCAGCCTGAAGTGAGACAGGTCACTGGAAACTAAGAGTTTTGTTTTAATATTAATGGAAACTTCAGGGAAACAATTTAACATTCTCACATAATGAACATACAAATAACCACAAAACAGAGACAAAAGTTAAATATTATGGATCCATATTCACAGGAGGACATTAAAAATCATTTCTGAACATAGACCAGCAAGAATGACTTCAATCATCTAGAGTCAAAACATGAAAAACACATTGAAGTTTTTTATTTATTTAACTTAGCAACACAAAAAGTTCTCTACTCTTTGGATATGGGGGCGACATTCAAACTTTTAGTGGAAACAGCTGAGCAGGAATGTTGGTCCCATTACAGCTTCCAGTGCTAACATGTGTTTTATGTACAGAGTTTGTACCAACAGGAGACACACATCAGCTTTTATTTTGAAAGAACCTCGCAAGAGTGACTACCTGGTGGTGTTAGCGCGTGCACAACCAAACCGCGTGAGCACTGACTTTTAGAAGTGGAGGCTGCTGGACCGAAGTATAATATTGAACAATTTTACTAGAAATTAGGGCTGGGCAATATATCGATATTTTTTAAATATCGATATTTTTTCTAAAGAGATACAAGACGAGACTATATTGTTTATATCGAGATGGACTTGAAAATCCTGCTGCTGCAGCCTTCTTTCTCACACTCGGCCCCCTCCTTCTCACCCGGCCCCTCAGCTCCCTCCTCCTTCCAGCCTGCAGGAGGTGGGCGGAGACTTTCAGCACAACAGTAAACACAGCAGATATGAGGAGCCGCTGCTGAGGGGAAAAAAACTGTTCTTTCTGAGCTAGTTTGGATTTAAATTGTCAGATGAGGGGAGAAAATTTTGTTTTTGTAGACGATGCTGAAAATAGTCCCGATGAAAGGTCGGAACTACGAATCTTTTTCACCATTTAAACAGCGGAGTGGAGCATGAACCGTGAAACGGCAGAACCGAGTGCTTCCTTAAAACAAACCACGGGTCCGAGCTCTTTTAGCCGCAGAGCTTTATGAGAGGCGCAGAGAGAGGTGGAGACATTAAAGGGCGAGAAACACTCGAGCGTCCTCACGATACGCCTATACGCAGCGTACGTACGCTGTGGCAAAAGCGTAGCCCCGCGTAGCCCCTCAGGGCATGTACGCGCAAAAGTATTTTTTTACTACGCATACGCGATGCGCGGTGTCTGACCTAAACTTCCCCGGCGCCGGACTGTTTTGTATGTTACACAAATGAAATAAATTCCCCTTCTTTATCGCTGATCGGGCCTTTTCTTTTGTTTTTTTGCCTAAAGTCAAGTAACCGCTTCTTCCTCCGTTCACTCGATGAATGAAATGAATGAATTCAGGTCCTACCTGGGTGCGCGATGTTTTAAATATTCCCTGGTGGGCTGTGTGCTGCAGGAAAAGCACTCCCTGTTATTACTCTGATGCATGCTCAATAATCCAGGTAGAAAAATCTAAAAAAGCTAAGTCTGGTCCTCTGGACATTCAAAAAATAAAACAAAACAAAGCAAAAAAAAAATGTAGAAACGTTTCGTCTTTCGTCCGAAAGACTTCCTCAGTCTGAGTTGCTGTGTTCAGCTCAGTCTTATAAATAGCACCCTCCCACAGTGTTGCACAACCAGTTGGCTGATGACAGCCTGAAACCAGCTGCTCACATGATCAAGGAGGGCCATCAGCCTAACAATGGATCATTAGCACCCTGATGGTTGTTTGCTATTCACAGAGGGCTGAGTGATACTAGCAATAACAGCATTGTAAGAGGGGGACAGTTGAACCCGGAGGCCTCCACCTCTGTTTAATGATGGACGGTTTCTTTTCACAAAGATGGCCTCCTTTACTCCTCTCTCAAACCATCGTTCCTCTCTATCAAGGATGTGAACATCTTCATCCTTGAAAGAGTGACCGCTGGCGTGGAGATGAGTGTAGACTGCAGAGTCCTGACCTGATGATGTTGATCTTCTGTGCTGGGCCATCCTTTTGGCCAGTGGCTGTTTAGTTTCCCCGATATAAGACTGATCACAGCCCTCCTGACACTGAACAGCATACACAATATTACTCTGTTTGTGCCGGGGGACTGGATCTTTGGGATGAACCAGTCTTTGCCGTAATGTATTTTGGGGTTTAAAAGCCACTGGGACGTTGTGTTTAGAGAATAAACGTCTCAATGTCTCTGAAACTCCCGCAACATACGGAATGACCACTGGTCTGGGTCTGGGTTCCTTCTTTTCACCTGATGGCTGGCTGGAGTCCT
The DNA here is from genome assembly GCA_038048925.1 of Garcialebias charrua. Classification (NCBI taxonomy): domain Eukaryota; kingdom Metazoa; phylum Chordata; class Actinopteri; order Cyprinodontiformes; family Rivulidae; genus Garcialebias; species Garcialebias charrua. The sequence continues at coordinate 58,912 of JBBPBX010005996.1, forward strand.
GTTTGGGTTTCTTCTCTGCTTTCAGGAAGGCCCAGTTAGGATATCCACATTTCCCTAGAGCCTGTTTTGTGTGTGATTTCTCCTTCTGTCTGGCTCCTAAGTTAGTGGGGACGCTGTCTGCTCTGTGGTACAGAGTCCTGATGACTCCTAACTTGTGCTCCAGAGGGTGATGGGAGTCAAACTGTAAATACTGGTCTTGCTGCATCCTCACGAAGGAAAACGGCCGAGCTGGTGACGTCATATCCACATACTGTATTTACCAGCAGCCACAAAAACAAAACAAAAAAACACCAGGGGGCGTCACTACACAAACAAAAGGAAGGGTTACATGGAAAATAGAATCTAAACAGTTTCCACAAAGATATAAAAAAAAAACATTTCTAATAACTACTAGATAAACTTTTCTGCAAAACAAGAAAAATATTATAAAGACAGTGCATTTTCATTAACGTCATTAAACACTAACCCTGTTACACGACACTGGTGGTTTTGCAAACAACAATTTGGTGCATTACCACCACAAACTGGTGAGGAGGTGGACTGAAACAATGAAAACAAACAAATTAATTAATTAATTAATTAATTAATTAATGGCTAAATAACCATTCTTTATAACAAACAATCTGTTTCAGATATTGTATTAAAACCTGAGCACCATTATCTTTTGAATTGTGCAATAATTCAACTGTATCAAATCTTTCTTTGATTTCAGTGAGACTGTTCATCAGTTGACTTCTTTCATGTCTGTATTTCTGTCAGTTCAATAACTCATGTTCTATGGTCTCATCTTCTCCACAGTAGTCACATTTATGATGCTTCCCTGTTATGAATAATGTTCTGTTCAATCCTGTGTGTCCAAATCTGAGACGTGATGTGATGTTTCCTCCTCCTGTTTCTTTCAGATCTCCTCATTTCTCCTGTTTGTTGTTGAATTCTATAAAACCATCGACCTTTTCTTTGTTCTTCCTGTTGTTTTTCCACACTGTAAATGATTTTCGTTGTTTTTACAGTAAATTTATTGTTTTTACAGTAAATTTACTGTATTTGCAACAGTAACTTACTGTAAATACAGTTTACAGTAAGTTACTGTAGATTTGATTGTTTTTACATCAATATTACTGTATTATCAACAGTAAAGTACTGTATAAACATTTACAGTACCTTACTGTTGATTTGCAATGCATTATGGGTATTTTTTGTGACTACTGTAAAAAATACAGTAATGAACCAACCGCCAAAAAAAAAACGGTGTTCCTCCATCTTGACACTAGAGGCCGACAGGAATATTTCGTGCTCTTGGTTATTTTTATTCTTTTTTCTGCTTAATTTATACTTTTTTTTTTTTTTTTTACTATTCAACTTCTATTTGAATCATATGGGAGGCAGTTGCTTTTTGTGAAGGAGATGTTCCTGTGTTATACACCTATGATGAGATGAGACACTTCTTCTTTATCTGGTAAGTGGTAAATTTTAATATTTAAATGAAACTCCTTTTCTAGTAGGCTAGCGTAGGGCTAATGATAGCTTTAAAAAACTGCTGTGATTTTGACAGGCAGCAACATCAGTTTAGTTGCTGTTTCTCCTGAGTTAAAATTTGTTAAGTCATTATGGTTTCGCAGAATAAATGTTATAATCTGCAAGCTATAGCAAGACACAGATTACAAACAAACTCCTTGTTAGCATTGCTAATGCTTAGCGGTTCCAATGGACACACAAGTCTAACATCCGGAATGTTCACACAGCAGGCAAATGCGACCCAAATCTGAATTTTTTTTTCCCTCCATGTGACCAATAGCTGCGTTCCCATGCCTTTTCAGTATGTTACTGTAAGGGATTTGAAGGAGGTCAATATTAATACTGACCTCTTTACCTTAATTAATTTACTTGTTCAGATTGAATAGTAAATTCACGGATTCTTTTCTTTTTCAGTTTACCCAATATTTCTGTGATCTTTATGATGGATAAATAACCATAGCCATTAAGTGACAGAAAACGTTGACTTTAGTTGGTATGTCAAAGACACTACCATTTATTTAAATTAAATCAACTAAAATCAACATCATTACACTTGATTGACATTTTTACTGCCATAGTTTTAGTTTACATGTTTTATTTTGTATTGTACACATTCTTTTGTTATGACTCTTATTTTGAAAGGCAAAAGTAGGAAGTGCTTCCCAGCATGTTGCTAGGCAACCAAAGAAAGAAGTTGTACCGTACTGCTATGAAGGCATGATATTAGCAAGTATCTGTACAAAAGTAATTTAAGTTTAAGAAGTTCTTTATTACTCTCATTTCTACCTCAAAAGGAAGGGTCAGCCAGCGAGGTATTTATATGTTATATCATTTTAATGTCAAGATTGTATTCATTACAAATATATTCATGCATGTCCAAAAAGGCAACTTGAGGTAAGTTTTATTAATGTTGGATAAATTTCTTAGTTACAATTAAATCCTGCTAACACAAAATCTGAATCTTGACTCATTTGTTGATAGGTTTGCCAGAAATCATCAAAATCGCAGAATACAGTTTCTGTGATAGTAGGGCAGCCAATGTTGTTATATAATTTTGGACTGAGAAACTGAACCAAGACTTCACCTAACAGTTATTGTCATTATCATTTTATTTACTTATTAATATATTTTCTTCAGTCAATACAAATACTGTCTGTAAAATAGTTTATATTTTTCTCATTTGATTTTTTAAACCATTTTCTTTGGTTACAATGGTTAATCACTGCTTTAAAAAAATAAAAGAGTCAAGTAAGATTTCAAATCTGTCTTTTTCTCCGAGATTAACGTGCCCCTCTGACAAAACCTCTGGCCCCAGCTTGGCCCCACCAGTACAACTGGTCTAGAACCGCCACTTTTTAGTTCACATCTGTAACACATCACACAACGTGTTTGGTTTCTCTAACTTCTTCTGCAAAAAAATGGATTCTAAAAATATGTCTTGTGTATATTTACATTGCCGGTTTAAATTTACCTTAATTTAACAGAAAATATCTGATTATTTAGAGTTTTTGTTTAAAAAAAACTTTCTACAAGCTGACTCCGCCCTCTTAGTGACGTCACAGGATGAAGCTCCAACCTGCAGGTGTTTGTAGAGGCATGATGTGAGATGAAGTGATGTGTGAACTTTCCTGAGTACAGAGCAGAAATCAGAATGAACTCTTTCTGACTGACTTGAACTGGTCACAACTGGGAGCTTCTTCCAGATGTTCTGATCCAGTTTCCATGTTCCAGCTGCTCCTAATAAATCTCTAGTTGTTGTTGTTGTCCACAAGATGGCGCTGTTTGTCTCTGACACTTCTTTCTCCTCATCAGTCCTCCAGCTGCATGAAGAAGATGAAGATGGTGTGCAGGGTGGTGCTGCTCCTCATCCTCAGCTCGTGTCTCTGTGGTCAGTTTGGACCTTCAGGTTCAGTCCAGAACATTCAGTTCTTGTTGTAGATGCAGTTCCAGTTGTCAGTGTGTCTGCTCCTCTCTGTCTCCTCAGCAGCAACATTTGTAGTGAACGTGACCCAGAGCTCCTATCAGGCAGAGCAGAACCACAACATCACCTGGAGTGGACCTTCACCACCACACCTGAGACATCCTGGAGACACCTGTTCATCTACTGCAGCTTGTTAGCTCCTCTCAGAGAGTCACTCCTGTATCTGCTCCATGAAGGTGTTGAGGTGTCAGAGGCTCAGGATGAACAGTTTGCAGGACGAGTCCAGAGGGACGGAGACGTCCTCAGAGAAGGACGCATCAGACTCCACCTGTCCTCACTCAGGACGGAGGACTCTGGTCTGTACAGGTGTCAAGTGAAGACAGAAGATGGTTCTGGTTCTGGAATGTGTCGTGTGAACGTCTCTGGTGAGAAGAATTTAAATTGTCTTCATGATTAAACTCTTGATAATTGTTGACATGAACAAAACTCATTAGATTCAAGTTGAAACAGACCAGATGTTAGAACCTGTCATTTCCTTCACAGCAGCTGCTGAGCAGCTCCACAGACACACCTGGGGCCTCATGTATCAACGGTGCGTACGCACAAAAACCTTGCGTACGCCATTTTCCACGCAAAACTCCGTATGTATCAAAACAGAACTGAACGTGGAAATGTGCGCACCTCCACGCCAACTCCAGAGCTGGCGTACGCACGTTTCTGTGGTTTTGGTTCCATTGGCGACACTTACAGGGGATTCTGAGAAACTGAAGCCCCACAGTCTGTGGTTGACTTTAAGAGCGGCTTGAAGACCTTTCTTTTCAACCGAGCATACTCTACTCCTCATGATTCTACTTTTGATCTTAGCTGATACTGTTGTTGATTTTAATTGTTTTATTATTTGTTTTATTGACATTTAATTCTGTTGCACCTTGTAGCACTTTGAGATTTTCATTAATGAAAAAGTGTACGTTATAAATTGAATTCATTATTATTATTATTAACTGTTCATGATGTGAAAATGATTATTGTTCACACCAGACACACATTATTACATCCACATGGACGCAGTTAAATAAAGGACGCACAAAGTTGTGCCAAAAATATATGTAACAGGAACGGATTCAGCCTTATTGGAGGATATAAATAGTGTAACACGCAGAGCATTTATTTATAAACAGATAGAATTTTCTGATCTATGATATGGCTTATCAGCCATTTTCAGGAATAATCCTTTTTCAGTTTGGCACTGCTGCGCACTGGAGCGTGCGCACCCTCGCCGGCAGTGGAGGTGTTTCATAATCTGCGTTTATTGTAGATTTCTCCAAAATGACACGTGAAAGTACACCTTATAACTTGTAGGAGAGCAAAAGATTCACAGACGAACAGACTGCGTACAAAGGCTGCGGCGCGCGCAGCCTTTGTGGAGACTGGAGACTCCAACATCACGTCATGTCATGAAAACTCTCCACTGAGACGCAGAGACTCGTTTCTTCATATCAGCTATTAAATAAACAAAGATCTATGTTCTACCAAACATCTAAGTTCCTCTGTGTTTACAGTAATTATGGTAATAAACTCGTGCGCAAAGTTAATATTTTCACTCAGGATGGATGGATGAGCCGGTTGCGCACCAAAGCAGGGTGCGCGCACACACAAATACCGACACACAATCACTCGTTCTTTGCGTGATAAACACATTTTATTACTATTCTTACTTAGGATTTTTTTCCTCACTCATATTATATTAAATTCATTATTTTCCTGAATCTAGAAATTATTTCTGATCGCGCAGGGATCAAACAATCATGTCCTTCACACATGCAGGAAGTAATTAGCATATGTTTAACATATGTAAATGAAGGCGTGTCAGGGGGAGGTGTCTCACGTGCGCTCAGTTCCACGTTAATTGTGATGTACAAAACGGTTTGATACATCTGGATTTTTTTGTGCGTACGCAGTTTTCTGGATTTGACCGTACGTCACGTTTCAGTAAGAAATCCACGCAAGTCTTTGTACATGAGGCCCCTGGACTCCAGAACCAGAGGACAGAGGAAAGACTGGTCTGTCATCTCAGTGTGTTCATTAACAGCTGTGTGGGTCGTCTATTTGATCCTTTTCATTTTCAGAAATATGTTAGTAAAAAATAAAACTAGAAACAAAACCCAAGCAGAAGTTCAAGAGTTGAAGAGAAAGTTCTTCTGGACTTTGACCTAAAAGAAGGTTAAAAAACAAAACAACTGGACTTCTATTCTGAAGCTAAAGATGTTTCTCTTCCCATCCTGAAAGCTTTTCTTTCTGCAGCTGTGCAGCCTCCATGCCACTCCATGATGCTGGAGCACAGGATGCTCTCCACTGCACCCAGGAGGTGAGGACTGAACTTCCATCTCAGCCGCCTGAGGAAGTAGAGTCTCTGATGAGCTTTCTTCATCAGGCTGGTGGTGTTGATGCTCCAGCTGAGGTTGTCGTTCAGGTGCACACCCAAGTACTTGTAGCTGGAGTTTGTGGAATACCCTCAACTTCCTGTTTATTTTTGGAACTATCAACTGTGACTCTTTGGAATACTCCTAAAGCAAGGACGCTGTTAGTTGTGATTCACCAACAAGGTACCCAAGTTGTAAATCGCAAGTGGGGGAATGTAACGTCCAACCAGCATCCCTCAAAAGACAAAACATCCTCAGAGACACATCTCTTCTACCCCACTGGGCTAAATCTCCAAGTCAGGATGAGTCGACATCCTGGACCACCCTGGCTCCAGACTGACTATAATCATTAACCTTCTGTGTTAATAATAACCCTTTGTGCTAATCTTTGCTGGCAAGGAACAGACATTCAGTGTCCAAGAGAATTCAGTATCAACAAATGACAGAACCCTAGCATGGCCTCGGGATAACAGAACTGTAGTTGCCGTAGTAACGATGGAAGTAACCCACTGTTTTCAATGTGTCAGGAACCAAACTTACATTTTCTAAGAGAACGGTGTGATACAAAACAAGGTTTGTCTGTATCATGTCAACAAACGTATTGTTCCCCTCTGAGATTTTAAGAGGAGGGTGTCATTAAAATGAATGATATGCAGCTGGTTCACACCCACTCTGTTGGCAGCTGCATTTTGATTGGTTCTCTGACACGTAAGGTCAGAGTTGGAGAGCGGTCTCAGGGGGAGAAGTTGTCCGAAGCTGGCAGAAGTGGGATGTCCTGGTGGAGAGTTTGCTCTGAGCCAGCCCAGAAGTCCATGAGGACTCCGATCCAGTGAGCTGAGAGATGGAGAAAAGTCCTGGTAACCCTCAAACACCCCGTGAGTGATGAGGCACAACCGCCTGCTGGAAGAGACGTGGTCCCTCAAGGAATAACATCCCTCTTCCAGTGACAACGTGAACCTCCTGCCTCACTTCATCACATCCATTGTGCTAATGAGAGATGGACGTCTCCTGGTAGGACAAACATCTTCCTTCTGATGAGAACAACAAGTGACAACTGTTTTCTTACATGTCATTTAAGTTCTTGAATCTGAGAGAAAGTTGACCTAAATTTTTAACGTTAGAGCTAAAACTTGAGTCCTAAATTTTAGATAACACCTCTTCTAAAAGTCTTAAACTATTTAACATAACACTGTTATTATATTTCATATTAGCCATAATTTCATATTGTCATTATTCAAACAGAAAATAAACGTTACTGAATTGTGATTTTAACTGACCAGATTCTTGTCTTTGTTGGAGCGAGGGGAACAGAATATTGTTGAAGAACTCAGATTATTCTTTTGATTGAGGTCGGTCAACATTTATCACATAACTCTGAACAGTTAGTGTAAACAGCTGTTACAAGGTGTCCACATTTCCTTTACATTTTTAATTGATCAAACTTCACATAAATCTGCACTTGATCAGTGAAGTTCAATTGTTTTATTATTTTAAGATATATCGTAATGTATTTTAGTAGGTAAGACAAACTAAACACTAAACTAGTGTGAACAAAAATTAAAATGTTGACGATGAAACTTTCACCTCAAATGAATGTTCTCTAGAAGTGTTCATCTTCAGAGGAAGTCTGATGTTTGAACAGTTTCTAGTTAATAAAACCTTCAGAAGCTTCAGCTGGTTTGTAAAACGTCACATTCAGGACTGGATTCTTCAAGTCTTCTATATTCTGGTGACTCCTCGTCTTCATCACCTCCATGATTCATGGACCTCTGCTTCTTTTCTGACCTTCACTTCAGAGACACAAAACTCAAATATATTTATTTATTTCACATCCTTCTGAAACAACAACATGTGAAGTGAAACAGCTGTAATCTATAAAAAGGACACGTGTGTGTTGAGCTGCAGCTTCTCTTTAAAAACATGTTTCAGTGTCGAGACAGGAGGAGCTGATTCTGTTTGTTGTCCTGGAATCAAGAAAAGAAGAAGCTGCTGTCTGCTTGGTAGTTTCCTCCATCATGTCCAGCAGGAGAACATCACTGATGAGGACCAACCAGACTGCTGCAGTCCTCTTACAGCGCCCCCATGTGGTCACACAGAGGCGCTGCAGCTGAGAGGAGCTGGATGATGCTGAGAAAAGAAAGTTTCCAGACAGCACGTCTGTACAAATATGACTTATTCACCACATGGAAACATTATAAAGAGGATAAATAAATAAATAATGTGTAAAAGAGCCACATCAGAGGGTCCAAAGAGTTAAATGTGGTCCCAGATCCAGATGTTTCTGGTCCCAGATCCAGATGTTTCTGGTCCCAGATCCAGATGTTTCTGGTCCCAGATCCAGATGTTTCTGGTCCTGATCTGTGCCCGACAACCTCAGACTCCTTCCATCAAAATCCACTTTCATCAAAGCTCCACCAGGGGTTTCTCCTGTCGTTGATCCAGAATGTTCCAGGAGGTCCGAGCTCCACTTCCACCTTCTCTGTCCACATCCAGCCTGCCCGCTTTCAGGCCCTCTGGGCAAATAGGATTTTAACCTGCAACCTGCCTTGATTAGAGGAGGAACACACAAAGTGTAATCTAGTCCACCACCACAACATCTACTCCTCCCAAAAACTGGAGACAAGAAGGAGAAGTTGAACTAAAGTAAGAGCTGGTGCTCTAAACCCTCCAGCTGCCCTGAGCCAACACCACCCAAGGGCAACTGGAGGGTGAAGCAGAGGTCATCTGTCCAAGTCCAACAGCAAGAAGCCCCAAAGTCATGAAGATGGACACACACTTCCTGTGTGGACCTAAGAGGATGAAGAGGACCTTCATCACTTCATCAGATCCTCCATGAAGGTCCAAACTCCTCGTCTCCTGGTTCTGAAGCGTGGAAACAGACTCTTGAAGTCACACCAAGACAAAGGTGTCGTTCCTTCAGCCTCCACGTTCCTTCAGTCCAGCTTGTTCTCTTCAACACGCTCTCTCCTCATGGCCTGAAACTTCTCACAGTTACAGCTCCTTCCAGCTGCTGCAGCTGTGAGGGAGGTTCTGAGAACAGGCCCGCTGGACACAGCTGGAGCTCCACAGGGTCTGGTTGGGTCCAGGAGGCTCTGAGGTTTTATTGTTCAAACATCAGAACAATCTTTAATAAAGTGAAGTTGGTGTGAAATCTCCTCAGATTCAATCATGTCACTCAGTTTCTTCAGGATCTCTTCTCACCTGAACATGAACTGGAGTTCACTTTGATGAAGTGAAACCATCATAAAAACAATAGTGTCCTACACTTCAGAGGTGTCCCTGAACGCATCGTGTCTGCTCTCAGAGTCTCTGAGGAGAAACAAGAAAACTGAACTCAGGTCTGTGTGACTTTCTAACAAGGAGGTCCTCTGGAACCAGAACCTGCTGTCAGCTGGACCCATCATCCAGTCACACTGGGTTCTGGATGGATCAGAACATCAGTTTATTCCTCACTGACACTAAAACACAAAACAAACACATTAGGTTACAAATAAAACTTTTAACTTTTCGAATGTCTAGAGGACTAGACTTAGCTTTTTTAGTAAACCTAGGTGTGTCATATTCAATAGTGAGGTTTTGTATCAAACAAGAATCAGTAGAAAATTATTAATGGGGAATGTTCATCTTTATTCATTCATTCATTCAACCTTTATTTATACAGGCTAGCCTCGTTGAGTCACGGGGACTCATTTACAAGAGGGACCTGTCTCACTCACACCAAACAACCATCCACTCTCACACTCACACCTTTATGTTTTAAATCACTAATGGCTTGCTTTATATCTTTTCCCTCCATCAGGTTGGGACACACATGGTGGAGGATCTTGAAGATGCAGCAACAGAGTATCTGTACGTACTCAAGCTTGGGGACAGGCAATGTTGTTCCCAAGCTTTTGTTATCATAAATGGAACTGCTATGGAGCATCCATTTCTTGTGGGTGCTGCTGTTGATGGCTGTTTTAAAGTTTTTTGTGTTTTTAATGTAAACTAAACAACGTCATGTGCCCAGTTTGGGATTTTCTTCACATTGTTATCTATGGAATCCCTGGACATGAATCAAATCTAATAAAATTAATGAGGGCCCAGTTAGCTGCAATGGGAGGGTGAATGTTCCTCATAAAGAATCATTAAATGTTCTGACCTACAGTTTTTACTGTTATCATTTTACTAAAGTACTGAAATAGTCAATTGTTAAATGGCTGCAATTTTTTTGAGTGTTTGCTGTAAAACCGTTTACATTAAATTATTTCTTGTGTATAAATGTGTATTTTTGGAGCTGTAATCAAAGAATGAACTGAAGTAAGGGAGCTGTTTTAATGAATTATATACTGTCTTGACTTGTCTGCCTTGAAACTTTCATATATGAATTCTGTTGCCATATACAGTACCGTAAAAACCGGTCTATAATACGCAGTATTTTTGCTCATTTGAATGTCCAGCGTATTAAACACCGAAGAGTATTATTTATGGATTTTTTTCCCACATTTTTAGACTCATTTTTGGCTCTGATTCTTCGTTTTTCATTTTTGGCGAAAATGGTGCAGTACCAGTTTCGGCCGCTATACGGGCGCTGTAGGCAGCAGCCAGCAGAGGACTCAGAGAGTGAAGAGGAAGAGGGGCCACTTCCAGAAGTTTCTACTTGCTGTGTCCGAAAAAAGACTCCTTTGGTCGGACTGATGTCTGTCGCTGCCCGCTCCCTGCTGTGGATGTAGCTGTTTTTGTTTGCAAGATACCACTCATAAACCACACCGCGGATTTTTAAATCCAGCTGATTTCACATTTGGTTCAGCTCAGGAGCCCGTCTGCTATAGTGAGGTAAGAAATATATTTTTAAGCGTTTATTTAGCTAAATTTAAAAGAAGAAAGTGTCCGGTTTGACCCGCCTGGCGCCTGCATAAAAGTCAGCGAACTTTTTTTTTTAAATCCAGCTGATTTGAACATTTCGTTAAACTCAGGAGTACGTCTACTATTAAGTCAGCTAAGAAATATATTTTTTAAGCGTTTATTTAGCTAAATTTAAAGAAAGAAAGCGTCCGGTTTGACCCGCCTGGCGCCTGCCTAAAATTCAGCGAACTTTTTTTTTTTAAATCCAGCTGATTTGAACATTTCGTTAAGCTCAGAAGCACGTCTGCTATGAAGTCAGCTAAGAAATATATTTTTTCTCGCAAAGAAATAATTGTTTTACCGTGTTTCCTTGTGAAGATCTTCGTACTCGCTTGCTTCTGTCGCCG
>JBBPBX010005997.1:0-28481 GCA_038048925.1 Garcialebias charrua
AGCAACATGAAACAGATCAGCAGCAACATGATGTGATATTTCACAGTGATTATTCTGGTTATTTATTCATGAGTCTAACAGCCTCAGGGTAGAAGCTGTTCCTCAGTCTAGTGGTTCTACACTTAATGCTCCTCAACCTCCGTCCTGAGGGGAGTGGGGCAAAAAGTGTGTGTGCTGGGTGAGTGTGGTCCTTCATGATGCAGGTGGCTCTCTTCCTGCATCTGGAGGTGTAGATGTCTGTGATAGTGGGGAGACTGACTCTGTTGAGGCTCTTTGGTTATTAATGATACGAGAGACTTCATCTTTAGCCAGTCAAGAGGGAGTCTTTTAATAGTCTTCAACACAGAACATTACAGCCACAGTTCTCTGCCTAATTCTGACATTTGCATATATTTATACCCAAATATGACGTCAATACGGGGTCTGTTTTCCCGTTAGTAGGATGGAAATTGTTTCCCGGCAGAGGGAGAACAGTTGCAACACAGTTTAATTTAGAAAGTACACAAACAGTTCTGGTTATCAGTGAGGGTCCAGTTCCTGTCAAGGGATTAAAGTTTTGCAGTAATGGAGGGTTCGCACGAAGGCAAAGATTAATGATTCTGTTTTGTAGGAAACTTTAGCAGATGTTTTCCTGAACTTCAGTGACCTAATGTGCCGAGATCTATCTGACTTTCAAGTCAAAGTCAAAGTCAAAGTCAACTTTATTGTCAGATCTGCAATATGTACTGTACAGGACATACACAGGACCGAAATTGCGTTTCTCTCAGTCCCTCGGTGCAACAGTAAACATCTAAACATTGAAACACTGAACATATAATAATAGACATAAGCATAAAATAGTAAAACTAACACTGTCCTGAGTTTTTGCATAGTGGTATAAGAGTATGAAAATTTACACCAACTCTAAAACTAAAACATTAAACATTCAATGAACATAAAATTTACACCAACTCTAAAGCTAAAACATTAAACATTTAATGAACATAATACTGTCCTGAGTTTTTTGCATACTAGTATAAAAAAAAGAGTATAAAAAGTATAACTAAAATAAACTAAAGGTTTCTAGTATTGACATTTGCAAAGTGGCAAAGCAGCGTATGAGTTAATGTGCACAGTATATGTATGAGGTAGTAGTTGATGTTGTTATAGAGGCAAAAAGTGGCATATGTTCAATGTTCAAAACCAACAATTTTCCCTTTTTGAGATAAATCTCAAACTAAGGCTAACTAATTTTACTTATCTAGTGCTACATGCAGAATAATAGTGAAGTTAATAAAAGATAACATAAAAACTAGAATTGATTATATTGAAAAGTATCATAAACTTATCTAACTTAAGTTTTATCTATTGAGGCAGTTGCTACCATGCCCGAAGGAGCCGAAAAACCGCTGCTGGCTTTGATGTATTTGTTAGCGGGAAAAATCTCTCCTCGGGACCCCCCCTCTCACTGGAGCTCCCACCATGGGCCAGGAATGGCAGCGTCCACCCATTGCTAGAGACCTTTCTTGGTCTTGTAGCTAATTCTTACCTCGCTCCCTATAATAAAACCTTTGAAACTACGGTAAATGAATATATGAAAGATAAAACCATTATTGGATATAGTCTTAGCAAAAACAACTTATCATGACATACTAGAATGATAAACATAAATGATAAAATAATTGATAATAAGAATGAATAATTGATAAGATCTAACATCTTCTGTGCAGCCTTCACCACTCTCTGTAAAGCTTTTCTTTCTGCAGCTGTGCAACCTCCATGCCACACATTGATGCTGGAGCACAGGATGCTCTCCACTGCACACCTGTAGAAGGAGGTGAGGACTGAGCTGCTCAGACCAGCTCGTCTCAGCCGTCTGAGGAAGTAGAGTCTCTGATGACCTTTCTTGATCAGGCTGGTGGTGTTGTTGCTCCAGCTGAGGTTCAAAGTCAAAAGTCAAAGTCAACTTTATTTTCAGAACTGCAATATGTACAGGACATAAACAGGATTGAAATTGCGTTTCTCTCAGTCCCTCGGTGCAACAGTAACCATTTATGTTTATGTTTATGTTTATTAAATTTGTTCATTTTTTTTACAAAAGAAACATACAAGACAATCCCATAAATGATAATGTACAAAATATAAAAAAATGAAAGGTAGCAGAAAGAAGAATAAATCTTATTATATCTGCCCCTTTTTTCCAACAATCAGATTAAACAATAATAATCTTCAACCAACAGTACAAAATGACTAACTCTTTCTAATTTTCTAACTAATACAATACACATTACGCTATTTCATATATATTTTTTAACACATTTGTTTTGATCATTTTCTTAAATGTAAACATTGACTTGGCATTTTTAACTACATTCTCCAAGCCATTCCATAATCTAATTCCCTGGATTGAGGTAGAACGTCCCTTCAAACTAGTTCTGAATTGTGGTTTTACAAACAACTCTGTCCCCTTAAGATTATAACAACTTTGTCTTTTAACAAAGTGCATTTGGATATTTAAAGGTAATGCATTATTTTGAGCTCTATACATAACTGATAAAATATTATAGTCTACCAAATCATGGAACTTCAATAACTTTAGTTGATAAAATAATGTACTTGATGGATGACGGTAATGCTTTCTAGTGATAATTCTTACAGCTCTTTTCTGTAATACAAAAATAGGCTTTGTGATTGTTTTACACGCTTTCCCCCAAACATCAATACAATAGATTAAGTGTGGAACAATGATTGTGTTATACAACAAATACAGAGCTTTATCATTCAATAGGTCTCTGACTTTGTACAGTACTGCAATCGATTTAGCTATTTTTATTCTTACAGAATTTATGTGTTGTTTCCATGTCAGTTTGTCATCAATGATAACACCCAAAAACTTCACCTCACTCACTCTACAAATCTCAACACCCTCAATTTTGAGTGGAACATCAACAGTTTTCTTTTTATTACTGAATATCATGTAATTAGTTTTTTCTAGATTTAATGATAATTTATTTATTTTAAACCAAGTTTGTATCTTGACAAATTCTGTCTTTATCAATTCCAACATTTGTTCTATATAATGATAATGTATTTGTCTGTCATCTGTGTATGTTTCCCATACACAGACGAAATTCGTCTCTGCATTTAACCCAACCACCACCAGGTGGTGCAGTGAGCAGCCAGAAAGCGCCCGGGGAGCTGGAGAATTAGGTGTGCACTCATAGACACCCCAAGGTGTGTAGTGGCCGGGGCGCGAACCCGCGTATCTTCACCTAAACAGAAAAAAAGTGGTATCATCAGCAAAAAGTACACATTTAAGGAGTCCTGACACATTTACCAAGTCATTCACATATAAAATAAATAGCTTTGGTCCAAGTACAGAGCCTTGGGGAACTCCACATGTGATATTACAGAGGTCAGATCTTACATCATTTATTTGTACAAATTGTTTCCTATCTTTTAAGTAGCTAGATACCCACTGTAATGCTGGTCCTCTAATACCATATTTGTTCAGTTTTTCTAGGAGAATGGTGTGATCAATAGTATCGAATGCTTTTTTTAAATCAACAAAAATACTGATACAATATTGTTTTTGATCGACAGCAGTAGTTATTTGTTCCATTAATTCCATGAGAGCCATTGATGTAGAGTTTTTTGCTCTAAACCCATACTGACTGTTGCTTAGAATATTTTGTTTATCTATAAATTGGTCTAGTCTGTTTACAAATAGTTTTTCAAGAATTTTTGAAAACTGTGGTAACAAGGATATAGGTCTATAATTGTTGAAAACACATTTATCACCATTTTTAAAATTTAAACACCATTTGTAAAATTTAAACACTAAAATAATAATAATAATAATAATAATAATGAATTCAATTTATAATGCACTTTTCATTAGTAAAAATCTCAAAGTGCTACAATGTGTAACAAGGTAAAGGTAAAAAATAAAACAAGTGATAAAATCAAATAAAATCAATAATAATATCGACTAAGATCAAAGATAAAATCATGTAGATTTAGGCTTGCTTAAAAAATAAATAAAATAAAACAAGTGATAAAATCAAGTAAAATCAATAAAGATAACAGCTAAGATCAAAGATAAAATCATGTGGAGGCAGAATAGGCTTGCTTAAAAAGAAAAGTCTTAATGCCGCTTTTAAAGTCAACCAGTGACTGTGGAGCTCTCAGGTCGTCAGGGAGGGAGTTCCACAGGCGGGGGGCAGCCACACAGAATGCTCGGTCTCCCATGGTCCTCAATTTGGTCCGAGGAATATGAAGTAAATTACTGTTCTGTGATCGTAGAGACCGGGTGGATGAATATGGTGCAAGAATGTCCTTTAGATAGTCAGGTGAAGTGCCGTGCAAGCATTGATGGGTAATGAGAGCAGTTTTATATTGAATTCTGTAGGTGACAGGAAGCCAATGGAGGTTATGGAGAATGGGTGTAATATGATCAAATTTGCGAACTCTCAACAGAATCCTAGCTGCACTGTTTTGAATATATTGAAGCTTCTGAATGTTTTTGCCAGGGATACCAATAAACAGGGAGTTGCAGTAGTCGAGCCTGGAGGAGACAAAGGCATGGACGAGTTTCTCAGCATCAGAAAAAGTCAGAGATGGGCGAAGTCTGGAGATGTTTCGAAGATGGAAGAAGCAGGTTTTAAACAGATGCTTAATGTGATTTTCAAATGTGAGATGAGAGTCCATTTTTATTCCAAGATTTGTAACAGAGGTGGAGAGGGGGATGTCTTGACCAGAGAAGGAGATTGTTGTTAAAGTTGATGCTTGTATCTGGTGAGGGGTGCCAATCAATATGGCCTCGGTCTTGGAGCAGTTCAGTTGAAGAAAGTTTTGATTCATCCATGCCTTTATTTCCTCCAGGCAGGCAGAGAGAACAGTGAGTGAAGACGGAGATAGGGATGATGATGATGTTCCAGTCCTGATGTAAAGCTGTGTGTCGTCGGCATAGCAGTGAAAGGAAATGTTGAACTGATTAATAATTTGACCCAAAGGCAGCATGTAAAGGGAAAACAGCAGGGGCCCCAGAACTGACCCCTGAGGTACACCACAGGAGACACCGACTGTCTGGGAAGTGGCATTGCCAAGACTGACACATTCCAGCCTATTGGAGAGGAAAGATCTGAACCAGTCCAGGACAGTGTCACAGAGACCGACCTCCACATGAAGACGGTGGAGGAGGATACTATGGTCCACAGTGTCGAAGGCTGCAGTGAGGTCAAGGAGGACAAGGATGGAGGGAGAACCAGTGTCAGCAGCCATGAGGACATCATTCGTTACTCTCAGCAATGCAGTCTCAGTACTGTGAGCTGCTCTGAATCCAGACTGGAACTTCTCATACAGAGAGTGTTGCTGTAGGTGGTCCTGCAGCTGAGCAGCAACTGCTTTCTCCAGCACTTTGGACAGAAATGGGAGGTGGGAAATTGGCCGGTAATTTGAAAAAATGTCGGGATCCAAATTAGATTTTTTCAGAAGAGGCCTAATGATGGCAGTTTTTAGAGGCAGTGGAACATGACCAGATTGTAGAGACTGTTTATTATTTGTGTGATTAATGGGCTAATTGCAGAGTGATTGGATTTTATGAGAGACGAGGGGAAGGGATCCAGGGCGCAGGATGAAGGCTTCATTTTCTTGAGGATGGTCTCTACCTCACTCTGAACAACTTCATCAAAGCTGCTCAGGGTCCCAGAAAGCAGACGGGTAGATGGCACACTAAGATCAGGGAGGTTGTGGAGCTGAGATCTGATAGTGTCAACTTTGTTTTTAAATGATGAAAGGAACAGGTCGCATTTTTGAACAGAGACCTCATGAGTTTGTTTAATGGGATTAAGCAGATGAGTTATTGTGGTGAAGAGCTGTTTAGAGTTTCCAGGGCAGGTGTTGATGATGTTGGAATAATATTTGGAGCGTGCTTCTTTAAGAGAATAGGCGTACGCTTTCTGATGTTCTTTGTACGCTTGCTTATGTACCGAGAGACCAGATGATTTTACACGTCTCTCAATAGCACGGCCAGTTGCCTTCATCCTGCGCAGCTCACCAGTGTACCAGGGGGCTGAACGGGAGAAAGACACCAGTCTTGACTTCAAGGGAGCATGTAGGTCCAGAAGCTCCTGGAGAGATTGGTTGTAATAATCCACAGAGTCATCTGCAGATGAGTGATTGACAGCGGTCAGGGCGTGAAGATCAGCAGACAAAACATCAGGGGAAATGTTTTTATAGTCACGGAACTGGATAGGTCGTTTTGGGTTAGAAGCAGGCGAAGAAGAAGGCACTTCCAGGGAGATGACCCTGTGGTCTGAGACACCCAGGTCATATACAGACAAGTTATTGATGAGTACAGTGTCTGTAATCACCAAATCCAGAGTATGCCCCCTGTTGTGCGTAGGGGCGTCCACATGTTGGGTGAGGTTGAGAGAGTCCAAAAGAGACTTAAAATCTGTTGCCAGAGGGGAAGAGGAATTGTCCATGTGGATATTTAGATCGCCAAGAAAAATAGTTTTTACAGGGGAGGTGCAGAAAAAGGTGAGGAGGTCATGCATTTCTGAGTTAAATGAAACATGCGGTTTGGGAGGTCTATAAATCAATATAACGTTCATCAGGAGTGGGGCTTTGAAGTTGAAGGCCAAACATTCGAAAGAGGAAAAATTATGAGAAGACAGATGTGACAATTTTAAATTACTGCGGTAGATTACAGCCAGACCACCACCGCGGCCAGTGCAGCGGGCTCTCTGCAGATAATTGTATCCAGAGGGACAGGCTTCATTCAGAGAACTGAACACATCCGGTTGATGCCAAGTCTCTGTAAGACACATGAGGTCCAGGTCCTAAAACACTGAAACATTTAATAAACATAAGCATAAAATAGTAAAAGTGTAACACTGTCCTGAGTTTTTGCATAGTAATATAAAAGTATGAAAATTTACACCAACACTAAAACACTAAACATTTAATGAACATAAGCATAAAATGAAATAATAAAAGTGTAATACTGTCCTGAGTTTTTGCATAGTAGTATAAAAAAGTATAAAAAGTATATCTATAAAATAAACTGAAGGTTCTAGCATTGACATTTGCAAAGAGTGGCAAAGCAGCATATGAGTTAATGTACAGTATATGTATGAGGTAGTAGTTGATGTTGGTATAGAGGCAGTAGTGTAGATATAAAAGTAGTGTAAATGTAAACAGTAGTAATAAATGTAAACAGTTAGTGTAAACAGTAGTATGACTATAGGCAGTGATGTAATACAAACATTAGTGCAAATATGAGAGTACAGGTAGTCCCGGACTTACGAGCATGCATCTCATTAAAAAAAATATATATATATTATTATTATTATTTTTTTTATAAATGAATACATGTACAGTACTGTACAGTCACCAAGCACTTAGCCTATCCAAACACAGTTTTTAAAGATGAAGGAGTGAGTTGAATTGTCTCCCTTTCACATAAAGGGAGCTAGCTCCCTTTATGGGAATGGAGCCTGCAGGGAGGAGGGAGACAATTCAACTGACTCCTTCATCTTTAAAAACTGTGTTAGGATAGGCTAAGTGCTTGGTGACTGTACAGTACTGTACATTTATCTATTTATAAATAAAAAACAATAAAAAAAATAAAAATACTGTATATACTAGGGCTGGGTGATATGAGGAAAATCTTATATCCCGATATTTTTTGGCTATATCACGATACACGATATATATTGCGATATATCCAAAATCAATGAAAAAATGATTCAAAATTGATTAAAAAATTTCAACACTAAATTTGAACAAACTTAAATATTTTATTTTAACCATCAATTGCACACATAAATAAAAAGTACTTCAAGCAAAAAGGAAGAATAAATAATTTAAACTTAAAAAGGTGCTCTTGTGCTTTTAACATTAAAAAAATATTAAATCAAAACATTTAAGGCCTTTAAAATACAAAAACAAAAGTGTAAACAGTGGCCATAAAATTTACTGACCCAGAACAGTCACAGGTAACAACTCTAAACTATTTGCATGTGCTGGTAATTTTTAACAACAAACCACAAAATGTGCACAAGTTTCAAACTGCCAAGTTCAGGCAATGTCTGCAAAACGTCTGAACAAGAACAGATTTATCACAGGTATTACAAATATCAAAATAATTTACTTAACCATTGCTCTTTATGTGCTAGATTTTAGAAACACATCCCACACAAAGTGGTAAAAAAAATGAAATGCCGTTTAGTTCTACTTCTGATTCAGAAGTAGAACTAAACGTCATTTCATTTTTTTTACCACTTTGTGTGGGAGGTGTTGTCTAAAATCTAGCACATAAAGAAGTTCTGAAAAAGAAATGTTTCATCAGTGCAAAAAGTGCATGTTTCTAGAGATTCTGTGCCAAAAACACAAGCTTGTCAACAGCTTCAGGTTTGAGTGAGGCTCTGTGACATGTGACCACATTTCCACTGGTGCTAAAAACTCTTTCTGAGGGGGAGCTAGTAGCAGGCACACACAGATTCATTCATTCATTCATTCAACCTTTATTTAGTCAGGTAAATCTTTTGAACCTCATGGGCTCATTTACGAAAGCGACCTGCTAAAACTAAAGAACAATGAACAGCAATGGTAGAATTTCCTTAAACAATAAACAATCAAACAATAAACAATAGAAAACAAAAGAGAGAGAATATATATATATATATATATATATATATATATATACATATATATATATATACACAATTAGATACTTTTTTGCTAAATGTTTCACATTTGGGAATATTTCTTCGTGTCCTTTCCACCACTGCAGTGGATCTGATTCACTGTCAGCATTCACAGCCTGCAAGTAGGCAGAAAGTTCTGCAGTCATTACCTGTTTGAGGGATGATGTGGCTGTGGAAGAAGATGTTTTGGTTTTTTTAAAGAAACTTCCAAGTGTTTTCTTTTTTGGTGCATCTGGCTCTGCTATTTCTCTGGGCAGTGAAGCAGATGAACCAGCTGTTGCACCTTGATCAGACAGCACGACATCTTCTGCTGCTGCCTCCATCTCTGTGATGGCTCTGTTCTTTATTTCCTCCAACTTCTCTGTAGTAATGTACAGTATGTGGTTTTAAATCTGGGATCAACTAATGATGCCATGTCTAAAAGGTTATCAGTGGAAGGGTCATCAAACTTCTCACGAAGGTAATCCATGATGGAGACTTTAATGGACTGGGTCAATGGAGTGTCACCTTCATCAACTGCCAAGATGCTTGAGGAGAAGAGATGTAGCACAGGTTTGACATATGATACTGTGACATAGCCCTCCCCTGAAAGGGCATCAGTGAATTCCACAAGGGGTTTTAGAGCCTTGTGTACTGACTCAAGGACTTCCATGTCTTGCCAGGTCAGGACAAGATGTCGTGATTTTTTGTCTGAGGCCAAGACCTGAGAAATAGCTCGCTCCTGTTCCAGCACCCGGTCAATCATTTTGTAGCGGGATCCCCATCTTGTTGGAGACTCGCTGATCAGCTGGTGTGCAGGGATCTTCAGTTCTGTCTGCGCAGTGGCCAGATCTCTCCTCTTCTTCCAACTGAATGAAAAACTACTCACGGTCTTTTTACAAACCGACACAGCACGCTCAATGTGGGGGTCTTTCATGCTTCTTTCTGAAAATAAAGAGAAAATTTGGATTTTTTTTCATAAGATTTTTTTCTTCTTCTGCTAGACTGCTACCTTTCATTTAATTAGATTTTTTTTGTATGTTGAATTTATGTTGTTTTGTTTTAAATGAATAAACTTTATAAATAAATAAAAACTATACAATATACTCACCAATTGCAAGGTGTAACCGATGGCCAAAACACTGTAGCCTAGTCCACCCATTCAGTCTCGTTGCTTTGACAATGTTACTCCCATTATCTGTGGTTATGCACACCTGACGACTTTCTGACAGGTTCCATGATGTGAGAGCATCTTGCAGTCCTTGTGCAATTAGCTCTGCTGTGTGGTCCTCGGGGAAAAAACTTGTCTGGAGACAGAAGCTTTTTAACTCCCACTGGTTGTCAATAAAGTGTACAGTAAGGCTCAGATAGGGCTCACAAGTGCGGCTGGTCCACAGATCCGTTGTTGTCGAGAAGGTGGTCACGTGTGTTAGCTGCTGGGTTATGTTTTCCCTTACAGAAATGTACAACTCCGGCAGTGCTTTTTCTGCGAAGAACTTGCGATCAGGCAAGTCATATTTTGGATCAACAGTCTTTAAAAGATTTTTGAATCCAGGCTTTTCCACAACACTCACAGGAGTCATGTCTTTGGCGATATAATTAGTTACTGCGTCAGTGATTTCTCTCCACTTTAAACTTTTTTTGTCGTATGGAATGGCTTTGTTAAACGAAGAAGCTAGTGTCATCTGCTTCACAGCTGGTTTATTCAGTGTTTTTTTGTGTGTCTGGGGAGACGTTGACATGCGAAGTCTATAACATTCTTCATTTTGCAGCGGATGACATTTTAGGTGGTGGAATAAATTTGTGGTACTGCTTCCTTTTGTGGCAATAGTTTTACGGCATGTTTTGCATATTACCGCATTTTGTTCAACATCCTCTTTGTGAAATCCAAACCACTGCCAGATTATTGATCCAGTGCTGTTTCTCTTCGGAACCAGTTCACCAGTCCTCTCACGCTCACCCGAACCTCCCGCTTCCGCCATGTTTTCTCTGCACGCATGCTCCTCTCTGGGTCTGCTGGAGAGGGAGCTAGTGATGCGTTCAGGTGTGTCGGAAAAGTGAAACTTAGACGGACGCAGCTTATTTTACATGAAAATGTATACTCGATGGTCAAGATAAAGCCATTTTAACCATTGTACATTTAAAATATTGCGATATATCGAGTATATTCGATATATCGCCCACCCCTAGTATATACTGTATATTTTTAATAAATAGATAAATGTACAGTACTGTACAGTCACCAAGCACTTAGCCTATCCTAACACAGTTTTTAAAGATGAAGGAGTCAGTTGAATTGTCTCCCTCCTCCCTGCAGGCTCCATAGGGAGCTTGCTCCCTTTATGTGAAAGGGAGACAATTCAACTTATTCCTTCATCTTTAAAAACTGTGTTAGGATAGGCTAAGTGCTTGGTGACTGTCCAGTACTGTACATGTATTCATTTATAAAAAATAAAAAAATAAAAAAAAAAAGTAAAAAAAAAAATATATATATATTTTTTTACTATGTGATCCTACTTACGAATTTTTGACATACGAGCGCCCCCTAGGGATGGAACTCGCTCGTAAGTTTGGGACTACCTGTAGTGCAAACTGATTGAGCACATGACCGAGAGTTTAGTGAATAACCCGTTTGATGACACAGAGTCCAGTGTTAAAATATTTGAGGGCAGAGGAGATGGCATCGTCGGTTGAGCAATTAGGTCGGTATGCAAATTGGAAGGGATCCAGGGAGGCAGGGAGGACAGATGTGATGCTTTTCATGACTAGCCGTTCAAAGCACTTCATCAGGATGGGGGTGAGTGCTACTGGGCGATAGTCATTGAGGCATGCGGGCGTTGCCTTCTTTGGGACAGGGATGATGGTGGTGGCTTTGAAACAGGTGGGGACGATGGCCTGGCTCAGTGAGATGTTAAAGATGTCCGTGAAGACCGCTGCGAGTTCCCCTGCACAGTCCTTCAGCACACAACCAGGTACCGTATTTTCCATTGTATAGGTCGCACCGTTGTATAGGTCGCAGTGTCTAATATTTATCAATAAACTGGAAAAATCCATAAATAGGTCGCACCGGTGTATAGGTCGCACCGGTCGCACCGGTGTATAGGTCACACCTAGGTCGCACCTACATTTGTTAGCTGCCATTTTTGTAAGACTGTGTCTCACTTTAATTTTTGTCAATAAATTATTACAAATCAGCTTATTTCAAAATGTAAATACCACCAACATCATTAAAATTACCGGTAAACTACCGGTACAGACTCCTAAAAAAATGTTTGTTGGCTGCCTTTTTTGTAAAACTGTGTCTCACTTTGATATTTGTTAATAAATTATTACAAATCAGCTTATTTCAAAATGTAAATACCACCAACATCATTAAAATTAAACTACAGACTCCTAAAAAAATGTTTGTTGGCTGCCTTTTTTGTAAAACTGTGTCTCACTTTGATATTTGTTAATAAATTATTACAAATCAGCTTATTTCAAAATGTAAATACCACCAACATCATTAAAATTAAACTACAGACTCCTAAAAAAATGTTTGTTGGCTGCCTTTTTTGTAAGACTGTGTCTCACTTTAATTTTTGTTAATAAATGACAAATCAGTTGCAGCTGAAGGTGATCTGCTCAGAGTTGCAGTTGCTGTGGAAACCAGTGCAGGATAGCTGCAGCATCTGGAGCATCTGGAGGTGGAGCTGACTGTGAGCTGAAAGATGCAGCATCTGGAGGTGCAGCTGACTGTGAGCTGAAAGATGCAGCATCTGGAGGTGCAGCTGATTGAAATGCACTTTGACAGTTACCGCTACACCCAAATAAATCTGTAAATAAAGCAGAATACCGGTACAGGCCTCTTTAGCGATCATAGCGGCCGAAACTGGTACTGCACTTGCACTGCCCCCTGGTGGCCGAAACTGGTACTGCACCATTTTATGCAACAGGGAAAAAGGGCCATAACTCAGCCAAAAATTGGTCTAAAAATATGGGGAAAAAAATCCATAAATAGGTCGCACCGGTGTATAGGTCGCAGGCCTTGAAAAAACCATAAAAAGGTGCGACCTATACACCGAAAAATACGGCATGTTGTCAGGACCAGAGGCCTTCCGGGCATTAATCTTGATAAATGATCGCCTTACGCTGTCTGAGGACAGCGCCAGCACCTGGCCATCAGGAGAGGGGGGGAGTTTATGTGCAGGTGTGCTGTTACTTGCCTCAAACCGAGCAAAGAACTCATTCAGTTCATTCAGCGTAGAGGTTGAGCTGTCACAGGTCTGGGGGGGGGTTGTAGTTTGTGATGGTCTGTATTCCCTGCCACAGACTGCGTGTATCCTTGCTGTCCTTGAAACGGTGAGCTATTTTCCTGGAATACTGCTCCTTGGCCTCTCTGATGCCCAGATCCAGGTTCTTTCTGGCTGCCTTCAGGCCCACCTGATCTCCCGCTTTGAAGGCAGCATTCCTGGCTTTCAGGAGTCTGTAAACCTCAGCTGTCAGCCATGGCTTCTGATTAGCCCGAACAGTGATGGTTTTGAGGTTGGTAACATCATCAATGCACTTGGCGATGTATGAACATACAGTGTCTGAGTACTCCTGGAGACATGTGTTGTTGTTTGTGGTAGCAGCTTCTTTGAACATACCCCAATCTGTGGTGTCAAAACAGTCCTGGAGTGCCTCTGAAGACCCCTCTGGCCACACTCGTATCTGCTTGCGGACTGGTTTTGTGACTTTCACCAGCGGCCTGTATGCTGGCTTTAGCATAACACAGATATGGTCAGAAGCACCAATGTGGGGGAGGGGGAGGGCTCTGTAGGCATTTTTCATGGTGGTGTAAACTTGGTCCAGTGTGTTGTTTCCTCTTGTTGCAAAGTTTATGTTTTTGTATGTTTTTGGAAATACACTCTTTAAATCTGCATGGTTGAAATCACCAGCCGTGATGAGAAAAGCATCAGGATGGGCTGTTTGTTGCTCACTGATGTGCAGATATAGTTCATTCAAAGCCTCACTTCTAACTTTGCTGTTGGAGCTTGGAGGAATATATACAGCAACAATCAAAACAGCTGTAAACTCCCTCGGTAAATAGAACGGTCTGCATTTAACAGTCATGAACTCCACTAAAGGTGAGCAGTGTTTGTAGACCACAGCAGCATCCAGGCACCATGCTTTGTTGATGTAAACACAGACACTCTCACCATCCACTGGAGCACAAACTTTCTGTCATCAGAACTTTACAGCATCGGGCAGAACACATCCCCACAAGGACAGAAGGGAAGGAAAAGGAACAGAAACACATCAAAACATCTCTGCAAACATGTGGATATCCCAACTGGGCGTTTGTCAAGTCAGCAAGGAAATCTGTTAAACACAATAATGAACAGAAAAAGTCTAACAGACGGAAAAACATTGTCATTCCTTATGTTGCTGGAGTCTCAGAGAATTTCAGAAGGATTTTTAACAAACACAACATCCCAGTACACTTCAAACCCAGCCGGACTCTCAGACAGAGGCTGGTGCATCCGAAGGACAGAACCCCCACACACAAACAGAGTGGGGTGGTGTATGCAGTCCAGTGCAGCGAAGTCTGCTCAGACCGTTACATCGGAGAAACGAAACAACCTATCCACAAAAGAATGTCTCAACATAGGAGAGCAACCTCCTCTGGACAAAATTCAGCCGTTCACCTCCACCTCACGGACAAGGGACACTCCTTTGAGGACCAGAATGTTCAAATTTTGGACCGAGAACACAGATGGTTTGAAAGGGGTGTAAAGGAAGCTGTGTATGTTAAGAGAGAAAAACCTTCTCTTAACAGAGGAGGAGGTCTGAGATTTCAACTGTCTAAGACTTATAACTCAGTTTTGGATTTGATTCCGAAACGTTTTACACCAGATGGGAGCAGGGATGCTTTGTCTGTAAATTAGACTAACAAAGTTCTCTGAGCAGCCTCTTTTGTTGTTTGGGAGGTGTTGTTTGTCAATTTACATACAGTTTTGTGTCTTCTAAAGGAGACCTCAAGGGAACCTCCTACTGTTAGGTGTGATCTTTCAATTTACATGTATGTGTTACAAACCCCCTTTTGTTTAAGCTGGGATGTGTCGTTTTGTCAATTTAAATAGAATGGGCATTTTAGTTAATTTGTGGTGTTATCTCAGTTTCCAATTTCATATGTTGGTGCGTGACTTGTAAGCCTGTATAAAACTTCTCGTTCTCACAGCTTCCATTCAGAATTGAAAAAGACTTCTGGACAGAAGTCGAAACGTTTTCTGCAACAAATAAAGTCCAGTTGATCCTGTATTGAACGCCTTTTTTGATTTCATCATGTCCTGGACGACTGAGAATCTTCACCAGCATATGTAAACACAGAGCCCCCCCTCCCCTTCCAATGGCCCCCCTCCCCCTCCAATGTCCTAACTTAATACAGTCAGATGGTTTAAGAAGGACTCTGAGTTTCTGCATGACATAAAAACACATTTGCTGTTCTATCAGGATACAGAAACATCCAGAAACATGGAAGTAAAATCGATTATTTTGTCACCAATTTTGTTGTCCGAAATCACATGCATACATTGAAATTGTGAAAGTATGTGATGAGTTGATAAAGAAGTTACTAAATTACAGGTTACTGTAGCTTTAAATGACCAAACAATGTTTTTTTGTTGTTGTCATCATTACAAGATGTGATCTGTGCACATCGTCTCTTTTGCACAAATGTTTTGAATGTTTAATTTTTATGTTTTTCTTATGTACCTCAAATTGCACTAAGAATGAAACTTGTTTCAAACAAGCAGCAATATCAATTGTTTACAAGAATTTGTTAAAATGTTTGGTCCATTAAAGAGCTCAGATGTTCACTAGTATTTAGCACTTTGAGATTTTCATTAATGAAAAGTGCGTTATAAATTGAATTCATTATTGTTATTATTATTATTATTTGCAGTTTTTTATTGTGATAATAATTTTATACAAATGTTAACTGCATGTGAACACAAATACATGACAAGTATCTTTTTAGAAGAACTCTCCACCGTGACTTCATCAACCCGAAGGTAATCTCTACCTCCATCCTGACTGAACTAAGGTAAACTTTAAATGACTTGTTGAGGAGTCAGACGAGGACAGTTTGCATATCCTTTGACGAGCCAGTTCAACAGCGGGCACGATCACCAACAATGAAGAGACGGACGTCCTTTCCTTCAATGTTCCTCACAAACTGCAAAAAAAGGACATGCCAATATTTAGTGTTCAACTTTTTATTTGTTTAAAGGCATGGTTCAAACAAATTTTATTTTAAATAAAACTATTACAGCTAAGTATGTCTACTGATTACTTAGCTGTAATACCGGTAGTTCAATACAATATACAGTAGTAAAGTTTGGCCTTACATTTTGGCAACATTTAACTATTTGTTTAAAGACATGGTTCAAACAAATTTTATTTTAAATAAAACTTTACAGCTAAGTATGTATAATAATAATACTTTGTCATCTGTGTATGTTCCCATACTTGACAGACGAAATTGGTCTTCTGCATTTAACCCAACCACCACCAGGTGGTGCAATGAGCAGCGTAGTCGCGCCCGGGGAGCTGGGAAAATAGATGTGCACTCAATAGACATCCCAAGATGGTGTGCCGTGGCCGGGGTTCGAACCTGGGTCCTTTGGATAACAAGTCCGATTCTCTGCCACTACACCATCTTGGCCCCTTGTCTACTGATTATAGCTGTAATAGTTGTAAAACTAAATACAATATACATGTAGTAAATGTTAGCCTTACATTTTGGCAAGATTTAACTATTTGTTTAAAGATATGGTTCAAACAAACATTTAAAAAAATAAAACTTTACAGCTGAGATACTTAGCTGTAATAGTTGTAATACTAAATACAATATAGTAAATATTAGCCTTACTTTTGTCAACAGATGAGCCCTTTGATAGAGGTCTGAGTGGCGCAGGACATTGGCATCATGGCAGAGCACTGCCTGGCATCTTGACACTGATGCTCCAGAAACGGGAAAACAGAGGAAGAATAGTAATAACAAATACGGACAGTATCACGCAGACAGGTAGAAAAAGAAAGGACAAAAAAGTTTATTAGCATACAGCGTTTTTATCGTTTTACCAACAGTTGTTGTCCACGACAGCTTGGAGGACAGAGGACGTCCAGCGCTCTCATCCTGTGAATAAAAAAACTAAAAGCATGCGCTGCTTCACCTGTAGTTCAATCAGGGAGTGCAGTAAAAACTGCATCGCCGTCAATACAATCTGGCGCTGGTCCATTTTTTGACGCGTCTGTTTACCGTACTTTCGTCCCGGAAGTAGCTTCTTCTGTGGTTTTCACGAAAGTAACTTCCTCTTCGTTTTTTTTTTAAAGGGGAGTGTACCACTCTGCGCATGTCAGAACTTCTGGTCAGAATAAAAGCCCGCTGCATGTAAACACTCGTCATGAACGGATTGGGCTCATGTAAACGGTGCTGTCTAATTATGCAATCAGAGCACATTTCAATCCGGTCACAGAATTTTGCCCATGTAAACATAGCTACTGTTGTAACTCTTCATCCTCATTTCATTAAAGAGATGCTGTTGGCTGTGGGCAGGAAGGATCTCTTGTAGAAGTCTGTCTTGCAGCAAATTTGAAGAAGTGTGACTGAAGACACTCTGTTGTTGTATGACAGTCTGATGAAGAGGGTGCTCAGAACATTCTATAATGTTCTTCAATTTTATGAAGAATCCTTCTTTGTACAGTCATCTCCAAAGTTTATAAAGGAATCAGTCCCCAGAACTGAACCAGTCTTCTTTATGAGCTTGTTGATCTTTTTTAAGTCACTTGCTCTGGTGCTGCTACCCCAGCAAATGATGGCAGAAGAGATAGCACTCTCTACAACAGAGTTGTTGAAAATATGCAGCATCTTGCTGCAAACACTGAAGTACTGTACTTAAAGGTATTGTGACAATATGCTAAGATAAACATCTTTAGAAAGAGGAGCTACTCAGCTTTTATTTTTTGTACACAGATGCTTTGAATAATTAATATATAAAAGTATTTTTTAATAAAACGTAACTCTGCAGTGCGTCGCGGTTTTCGGGTGGAGAAAGGAGGGGTCAAACACCAACGCATTTTTATGACGTTATGTATTGCAGTGTTTTTCAACCACTGTGCCTAGGCACACTAGTGTGCCGCGAGTGATCGTCAGGTGTGCCTTGGAAATTATCAAAAAAGCCCCCCCCCCCCTTTCTACAACCTCTTTAAATTTAAGACCACATTGTTGTGGTACTGTTCGGGTGTATTTTTGAAGACATGTTAAGTGCAATTTGAAATAAGAAATATAAAATATGATAAAAAATACATTTTTGTGTTTATTTCATTTCTATTCAAGACACTTTGATAAGAATGACTACAGGTAGTCCCCGATTTACGAGCGCTCTGATCTACGAGGTTCCAGACTTACGAGCTGGCGAATTTTTGGAAAAAACGCAAAAAATACTGAGTTTTCATGTGTTTTTTCACCACAGTTCGTTAGCTAAACATGTGGACACACGTTTCCGATCATTTTTATGCACTCATAAGCAGTTTTTTGATGAAAAACGAGTGTTTGTAGTCGCGCTAGCGAAACCGTTCCAATTTACGAGCGAAATTCCGGACTTACGAGAGACATGGCGGCCGTTCCAAATTACGAGATTTCCGGTTTACGAGCGCCTCGTTGTAACGGATCTCGCTCGTAAATCGGGGACTACCTGTATATATTTAATATAGGCAGTGTATCTATGTTTACAATTTTGGTTGGTGGTGTGACTCGGGATTTTTTTCAATGAAAACACTGCCTTGGCTCAATTGAAAAACACTGATGTATTGAACACACATTGTAAATAACAAATAGCAGTGAATATATAAACCGAGGAATTAAGCAATTTAAGTGAAGATTTGAGCAATTTGTCTTCAGTTTGGGAAGCCGAAGTTAGTTCGAGTGATGAACAAGAAACAGCTGGTTCTAATGTAGGTCTGCAGATGTATTTATTTGAGCCTTACCGTTCAGGGAGCGAGGTGGACTTCGAGATTTCTTGACAAAAGTTTTTCATCTTTTGGGAAAGTGAAAAGACTCACTTGTTCACTAGTGATATTAGAACACCCAAATGCGACACAACGTACCAGCATTTTTCAAGTTATACACAAAAAAAAAAAGGCGATGTTGAACACAATGAAACTGTGTTCTAATAGTTGGTGAATATTCTCAGTCGTCCAGGACATGATAAATCAAAAAAGGCGTTCAATACAGAAACAACTGGACTTTAATAGCACCCGCAGACTGAATTCAAGTCCCTACGTCACATATTGTCGCATGCGGAAGTACCCGGATGTCCCGTGACGAAACACGGCGCCAAGTTTAAAATCACTTTGAAACAAATTTTCATTGATTTATCATTTTGCTTGTAAAAACAAACATAGTTAAATGATACAACATATATGTATATGTTGTGCCATTTTATACATAGTTCCAACATCATGTCACAATACCTTTAAGCTTCCTTAAGAAGTACAGTCTGCTCTGTCCCTTCTTGTAGACGGCTTTGCTGTTGCAATCATCTCCTTTGTTTTATTCACATTCAAGACGAGATGATTGTTTCCACACCATGCCGCAAAGCAGTCCACCAGTTCCCTGTACAGGTAGTCCCCGATTTACGAGCGAGATCCGTTACAACGAGGCGCTCGTAAACCGGAAATCTCGTAATTTGGAACGGCCGCCACGCTTCTCGTAAGTCCGGAATTTCGCTCGTAAATTGGAACGGTTTTGCTAGCGCGACTACGAACACTCGTTTTTCATCGAAAAACTGCTTATGAGTGCATAAAAATGATCGGAAACGTGTGTCCACATGTTTAGCTAACGAACTGTGGTGAAAAAACACAGGAAAACTCAGTATTTTTTGCGTTTTTTCCAAAAATTCGCCAGCTCGTAAGTCCGGAACCTCGTAGATCAGAGCGCTCGTAAATCGGGGACTACCTGTACTCAGCTTCTTGTCCATCTCTGATACACGTGACAACTGCAGAGTAATCTGAATATTTCTGTAGATGGCAGGAGTCTGTTTTGTACTGGAAACCTGAGGAGTACAGAGTAAAAAGGAATGGTGAGAGTACAGTCCCCTGTGGTGCTCCTGAGCTACTGACCACATGGTTATGGTGTAGTCACACCGAACAGCGTTTTGAACCTCCAAAAAGCTCCTCACGCACGCAAGTGGACGCACTTGTGAATACAGCGTGTCCAAACCTTTCGCCAGAACACGAGACAGCTGCTGGGTGTGTGGGAGGAGCTTACCGGTATACAGAGCCCTGCGCACGGAGTCCTGCTCACTCCGCCAGGCGAGGAGGAGCTGTTTATTTCCGTCTCTGTCGAGCAGACTTGACTGGTCGTGAAGGAATTGTCGCGAACACACAGCTACAATGAGTTTCTCTTCCATAGTCCACGAGCTCGCGGGTCTTTTCTTTTTTTTTCCGACAAACAATACGTCACATAGTGCGCGCGCACCCTCGTTTCCGCGTCACATAGGGACTCTCCCACTGCCCCCTCTCTTCTCCCCCCGACTCTCCCTGATTGGTTGACACACCAACCAATCAGGTAGAGTTGAGCGGCGTTTGAAAGTTTGAACCGCGAAATCTTCAGCATGTTGAATGCTCGGTTTGGAGGCGGAAGCCGGTTCACGTGCACGGAAAAACGCTTCCTAGCACGCTCAACACGCACGCGACCTGACGCCAGACGCCAGGAGGTGCCTGGAAGCGCGTCCACCATTGACTTTACATGTAAACTGGACGCTCCTGCTGCTCAAACGCTGCTTGGTGTGACTACACCATTAGACATACAACCCTTCAGCCTCACAAACTGTGGTATGTTTGTCAGGTAGTCTGATCCAGGTGATAGTTGAGACCTCCACCTGAGTCTTCTGGAGCTTTTGACAAAGCAAACCATGATGAATTGTGTTAAATACACTGGAGAAGTCAAAGAACATGACTCTCACAGTGCTGTCTGCTTTTTCTAGATGACAGTGAGTTAATTAATTAATTAATAAGTAATAAACAACCAACCTTAACCAACTTAACCTTAACCAATCAACATTAACCAACAGTTAATTAATAATCATTTAATGTCGGTTCATTATTTTATTTATTGTAGAAGAGCTGCAGAATGGCTGCACCCTTTACCTGTTACGAGACGAGCAACAGGCCCTGCCAGCGGCAACTAAAGAAGACATCAATTTCGTACCTCATTATAATACGCTGATCGAGAGTGGGACTTATGAGTACTTCGCTGAAGGGCAGAAATCACTGCGTAAGTGGTACAATGATCAAAGGCATGCTCAGTATTTGGTAATAGAATTTTTAGCTGTTCTGTTAGCTGTTTTATTATCCCCATCAAAAGACGTATCTGTCTATGGGTAAAATTACTCATGAGCTGGCCAAATTTAATGACACTTTTTGAAAGTAATGGATGCATAACTACTGCTGATTGACTTTTGAAATTAACTCAATTCAAGATGGACACCACAACTAATTGAAATTAGCAAGCACAAAAATTTCTCCAATTATTTCAGTTTTATAGATATTGAGCTAACATTTCATGTGATAGCAGCTGAAAGTCATTCACTGCAGATACTCTGAGCCTGGCATATTGTGGTATTACACATTTTCTGGTATGTGCTCCTTTAAGGAATGCTCTGTGCGTGTAACATTTGGTGTTTATATTTTACTTTTCCAGCTTGCGCTCTTGCTGAGCTAGTGGACAACGCTCTTTCAGCCACAGCCAAAAACACAGAAGTGAGGAGAATAGAGATACGAATGGTTAGTTATGCTATTTGTTTACAGTGAGCATGTTTAAACCTTGTGCCGTTTTATATTACCTGTAGTTATGTCTACAGTACAGTGAATTTTTGACTTCTTCTTTCATCTGTTCGCCAGCTGTTTGACAAAGTTTTTGGGAAACCTGCAGTTATTGTTTTGGATAACGGCCGTGGGATGACCTCGAAGCAGTTGAATAACTGGGCTGTGTACAGACTCTCTAAGTTTGTAAGGGAAAATAGCACATTTGAAAGGTTGGTTGTTTGAAATCCTCACAATAACACAATATTTTTAAACCATGTTCCTTATGATTGCTTTCAGTTTGAAGTAACCCAGTCAGAATATGTTTTTGTTTCTGTTGTTTTCTTTATTTTTCATGATGTTTAGTGAAAAAGAGGAATATGTTCGTCCTGCTCCCGTACCTCGGAGTCTCAACAGTGATATATCCTTCTTTGGAGTTGGGGGGAAACGGGCTGTTTTCCACATTGGTGACTCGGTTAGGGTAAGTTTTAAAACTTATCTTGAAGCTTCTAAAATGGTGGCATTACTTTAGAAGTTATGACTATTACAGTATTTTAATGATCATAGTAAAATATAAATAAATCTGAATCAGGTGAGAAATCTGGACAAAACGAAAGCAAGCAATCCAAAAAAGCTAAATCTGGTCCTCTGGACATTCAAAAAACAATCCTTAATGTCCTTAATCTCAAGGACAGCAAAATAATTATCAACTATGTATCTATATAATTAGAGTCTGACCTATATGGAAGTTTTGGCTATCACTGATACCAGTATTGGGAGGGTAAAGCTAAATGCGATAACCGATGACTGACAGTTTTGATCTATGTCCACCCCCATATACGCTATACGTTGACACACACTAGGTTTACAAGTGGTGCACTGGTCATAAAAACAGTCTTCCTAACGTGTGTTTACATTTTCTACCGTCCACTATTCACCATAAAGTTATCAAGTGTGTTACAAAAATATAAATTAAACCAAGAAATGCCTTTCCCTGTTCATTGTTTATACAGTCAGTCACGTATGGTGAAGGTCTTGACCACAGCAGATTTTTTTCTTTGCAGTGAATTAAAGATTTCAGCCAAACAATGCATTTCATTGAGGATGACAAAGATAATGTTATATAAACTGATATATTTTACCTCTTATGTTAGATTTATTGTTCTGGATAAAATTTTACAAGGAAATAGCCTATGCTTGAACAATCTGAAAAGCTCTGAGGTAGTGCTGGGCGATATGACGATATAAATCGTGGGGACGATAGAAATGTGTCTATCGTGCTACTTTCCTTCTATCATCTCTATCGTGATGAGAGTAAAAAAATAACTGTCGCAAAGAAGCTTCAATGTTGTGGTTTTGCGAGATGACGGCGCTGCTTTATGTTTGACGCACGCGCGGGTTTGCGACACGTGCTTTACGTTGTTAAACTCGAGAGCAACAGAGACGCAGGGGCATGAAGCCGGTGTCACAACAAGGAGAAACAGCTGCACAGGCAGTCCAAGAGGAAGAACTTTTACCAAAAAGAGGGGGGAGCTCACCTTGTTAGCTTCCATTATTTCGCTCCGCTGAAACTCGGAGACAAAATGGGTCCAGAGGACACGAACCCAGAGTTCCGAACTCGGGTCCAGTTAACCAATACCCAACAGACCAGAGACACAACAGAACCGGAATCAAACGCAACGTTTTCTCTTTTCTGTTTCTTGCCTTGTTTACTCCAACTTCCAGAGCGGATTTCTACTTCGTGGGTTTTATTAGCAGCCGTTGTTTTACCGCCACCTGCAGGAAAAATTTGGACCAAAGTAGAAACTCCTTTTCTACTTTGGTCCAAATTTCCTTGTTCTTTTTGTTCACATTCTTATAATTGTAACTGTATCTGTAGTAAAATAATAATTAAAAAAATAAAAAAACTTTGGTCCAAATTTTTCCTGTACACATACACACACACACATCGTGTAGTATATATCGTGATATATATCGTTATTGTGATATAAAAAAGTCCATATCGTGATATATGATTTTTTTCCATATCGCCCAGCACTACTCTGAGGTATATTAGCATCTACGCAGTTATAAGGTAGGTCGTGTTTTGTTATAAAAGAGGTGGGACACAATCTTATTTACCTTAAAGCAGTCATAGAGCCCAGCCTAAGCCTTAAAGTCCTGCATCACCAAGCTTGGGTTAATCGAAGAGAAACTCTTAATACTGAAGACAAACAAATACTATGCACACTTCCTGCTTGCTCTCGACGAAGACGGACGCTTTTCCTCCCGCTCCTGCCTCCCTCCTACTTCTATTTTTTGTCTTGAGAATCTTTTTTTCAGAGCCTCTCTTTACATATCTTCCAAATTGTAAATTATGGATCTGGTCAGTTGGTCTCTCAGCGCAATTGATACAATTTTCTCAACGAGAAGACAGGGCGAAGGAGAACCCTCATGCCCTGAATGGATACTCGCAGCTGGATACACTATGGATTCCCAGGGGCAGTGGAAGATGTTTTGTCTGTCCGTATTGTCCGTTGATGATGTAGAAGACGCGTACATACTTGGATTTATGATAACTGGATTTCTTCTTTTTGGAGTCATCTGGCATATCGACTAATTAGGAAGACGTCTGCAGCGGTTTTTGGCAATTGTGAGGCTGCCCGCCTTGTGTGAAGGAATGGGTCATGCTTCAAGCACTCAGACTCGGATGTTTTGTGAGCTAAACCGTTAGCTGGACGCGATTTCTGAGAATTGCAGGCCACTTGCAGCTCTTGTAACTCGCTGGTGTGAAATAATCGACCTTGGAGAAGTCTACAAGCATGGCCAGGCGGAGTGACCATAAAATGTGGCTGTTTGGATTTGCCGTTGAGATGTACCAGCAGAACATATTTTGAATCAAACTTAAAACATGCAATGTAACAGTTTCAAACACAAAACACAGGAATGATTTTTATTTGAGATGAGGTGAACTGTTTTTTTTGTTTGTTTGGGCTGAGGTGAACTGTTTTCTGAGGTGAGGTGTTCTCTTTCTGCAGTGGTGTTCCTCTACACACTGTTATTCTGTCAATTAATTTAATTGCTTTCTGTAAGGTGACATTGAGCGTTTTGAATGCTGCCTGTAAATTAAATGTATTATTACTACAAGAATTATCTTGTTTTATATTACAAAGTAGCCTGGTTAAAACCAGACCCTTGTACTTCACTTCGCTTTGTACTAGGGTCTGGGACCTGTCCCATAGACAGCGATTTCTCTGGTAGATTTTTGAATGGACCAATCAGAGAATGGAAGGCAGAGTTTTGTTAGTTTAGACTGGCGAGGTCCAGGCTATAAGATAAATAGCTCAGAAACCACTCGGTGGATATTTTTACTGCTACCAGTGTGTAATTATATAGCTCTAATTTACTGACTGTTGGCCTAAATGAAACATTTGAGATAAAATTCGATTTTTTATCATTTATTTTCGTAGCGCACCCGAGGCTGTTTGGAAAATGTCAAACCGAAACTATTTAAATCCAGCAGATTTGACCATTTCGTGAATTGATTTAGGAACTGTTAAGCTCAGGAACACTTCTGATATAACGTCAGTATGAAATATATTTTTTATCAGCAGAGAAATAATAGTTTTTTACCTTGTTTTGATGAAAATTCCTTCGTGGCGGCAGCCATTTTGAATGACGACGTCAGTCGACGTCGTTCAAAACTCCGCCTTCTGTTCTCTGATTGCTCAGGAACACTCTGATATAACGTCAGCTAAGAAATATATTTTTCTCAGCAAAGAAATAATAGTTTTTTACCTTGTTTTGATGAAAATTCCTTCGTGGCGGCAGCCATTTTGAATGACGACGTCAGTCGACGTCGTTCAAAACTCCGCCTTCTGCTCTCTGATTGGTCCGGTCAAAATCTACCGGAGATATCCTTGTCTATGGGAGAAATGCCAGACCCAGTACAAAGCGAAGTGAAGTACAAGGGTCTGGTTCTAACCAGGCTAATTACAAAGAGGAATTATCAGTTTGAACCTATAAAATCATGTTAATAAAATCTGTAATTATCAGATGATCAGCAAACCAACAGGCTTCCCAGAGGTTCATGAACTGGTTCTTTCAAAAGAAGAGTTCAAGAAAAAAGAACTGAACAAAGAAGATGTTTACAAAGGAACCATCTTAAACAGAAAGGTAATGTTTTTTGTTTTGTTTTGTTTTTCTCAAAATTGCTCAGCTAGTTCAAATTCATATTTTAGTAAAAGTCCTCGTCCTCTTCTTGCAGCCTGGTGACTCTTCACACATAACAGATAATGAGCGCTTCCTCCATGACGTCATCGCCGAGGAACCTGGGAAGGAAAGCTTCACTGCCGTTGTTATTACCGGAGTCAGCACTAAGAACATCGACTTCCTGAAACAAGATTTTGACGACTGGGCCCGAGAACTAGCGTGAGCTCACTCACATCATACAGTCTTTATTATTTTAAATGTTGAACGTGGTAAAATGCTTTATTTTCCATGTTTTAGGCACATTTATCACTATTACATCCATGGAGTCGATGGAAATTGCTCAAGTACTGGCTCTCAAAGATCAGATGAGCTTCCAAAAATCGACATTGTGGTGAGACTGTTTGTCGTTAAGTGGTGAACACAGTAAATTACATTTTATTAGAGGCTGCTTATATCAGCCAGTAACTCCTGGATGTTCCTTTCATTGTGTTTCAGGTAACTTTACAAGAGAAGCCTCCTAAAATTTCACGTGTGATGAATCTCAGAGAAGTGGAAGATGACATGCAGACTTTGTACATCAACACTGCTGTCAACACTTTTGAGTTCAGGGCCACTACCTCAGACGGCGGCACTGCGGAGGGGGTCCTTCGGTATCACCCGTTCCTCTACGACAGGGAGACTTACCCTAAAGATCCATACATGGCTCAAGGTAACAAGCTCTGCCTCTTCAGTCGCTTTATGGAAAGTTGTGTTGTAATTTAGTGTTGAAAGTGGCTGTGGTTCTGTTTTTCAGCCCCTGTTGATGATGATGATGATGATGATAATAATGAAAATGAGTCTGGCAACCTGAATCAAGCGAGAGGGAAACGGGACATCTTTGAATGTTTCTGGAATGGACGGCTGATTCCTTACACCACAGTTTCTGAGTAAATACTTCTTGATGGGTTAATTATGACGAAGGGCGGTTACTATTTTGGTGTCTATTTCTAAAGGTTTTACACAGAGAAATGGGACTTAAATGGCGATTAATTTTGTTGTGTCTCACAAACTTTCTTTTGCGTTGTAAAGAAAGGCGGTGGGGTTTTGTTCTCCTTTGCCATGTTTGTCTTTTTCTCATCTTAGTCTAGCTTTTAGCAATTAATGCTATATGTTTTTAATTTATTTTGTTTCCAGAATCTCTCTTCTACACTCTCATCCACCTGCTCTCAATTAATTTAAATCACATATCAACTAGAGCTGTCATCGGGCCGGAAATCCACGGCCCTACCCTACCCGAGCCCTAAGTTTAATTACCCAAGCCCGAGGGAGCCCGCTGATTTCCTAGAAATCACCGCCCGACCCGACCCTACCCGATTAAAAAAAAAAACAACAACAACAAAAAAAAAAAAAACACTACGTTTATTTATTAAGCTTTTACTGCGTTCTCCCACTCAGCAAAAGAACTTGATGTTGTTCTTCTTTGTTTTGATGGAGGAGGAGGAGGTGTGAGCGCGCTGCTCGCAGTTTGCTGTTGAAGCTTCAGGAATGTCAGGAATGCGGCAACTTGTTCCGCCGCAGAGAGCAGTGTGCGGACGTGAGCGTGCACCTGACGCACGTCAGCTGGTGACATAATTTTGAGCTCGTTAAAGTTAGGCCACAGAAATAATGCAACTCTCTGCAAGTCGTGGATAATAATTTTGCGCTCCAGCACTTCTGCATGTCTGCGGCGCAGAAACACCTGCTGCGGAGAGTCTGTGTGAGGACTGGCAGTGTTGCTTCAGTTTCTCATTCCAGAGACAAACCAGGTTGGTGGGATATTTGTCACCCTCCAGTTCTCTCTGTGCACGGTAAAATGGTTCGAGAAATGTCACTAAAAAGTCCAGCATGTCGGGGGAGACGCTGTCAGGCGCGCGCTGCGCGCCTGCTCTCTGGCTGAGTTGCCAATTTAGTGGCTGCGCTCAGTGCGCTGCGGTTTTCACCATCTAAATTCACTCTATTAATTATTTCCTCATCAATAAACTTACTGCCTTATATTCTTTACAAGCAGATTAAAACAATTTTATATTGTGTGCATTTTTATTTAGTTTTGTTTGTGCTGTATGATTAAAAAAACCACATCAAAGCCCGAGCCCGACCCGCGGCCCGCCAATCAAACGCAAAAATATGGCCCGAGCCCGACCCGAAGTCGGGTAGGGCTCGGGTAGGGTCGGGCTCGGGCAAAGAAACGACACCTCTAATATCAACCAAGTCTAAAGTACTGTATGAAGAAAGTCTCCAAGGAGTAGTTAAGATTTTTTTACATGGTTATCTGTGGAAAGACTTCTAGCGATTATCGTATCTGTTGATAGCTGGATAATTGATTAGCTAAAAGGCTAGTTTGAGTGGGTTTTAAAAGTGATTACCGTAATCTGAAATATTCATGTTTTAAACACAACACTAAAGTGGAAAGAAATGAACAGTTATCACAAGCTGTTTCTGAACTTGTGAATTTATAGATTTTAAAGAGGCGTTTTCAAACAATTCTCCAGCTGTGGCTGAGTGGTTAAGAGCAGTCGTCGTCCTATGGGAAAGTTGGGGGTAGGCCTGTCGTAATAAGAAATAAATCATTTAATCGCATGATAAATGAAAATTATCTACCTCGTTTTCATTGATCGGCTTTATCGTTTCTTCGTGTCTCTCTCTTTGTACTGAAGACACTGGTCCACTCCGGTGCTCTTCACTGACCCCCTCCCTTGATTGTTTCTCTTTAAAATATGCTTTAACCATCCAAAATCACGTTTTTGGATCGTTAAAAGCAGATAAGCTAGCAAG